>PVKH010004628.1:0-23108 GCA_004027955.1 Chaetophractus vellerosus | reverse complement strand
CGGCTTCTGCTTCCATCACGGCCGGCTTTTCAGTTCGCGGGTGGCTGGCTGTGCTCGATTTGCAGGCGACCTGCCCTGCCCGTGGCGGCTTTTGCCTGTCCGTGGCAGCTTTTTGCCCTGCCCACGGCGGCTCCGGCCCGCCCATGGCGTCTTGCCATTCTCAAGGCGGTCTGCCCGCTAGGAGAGGTCCCCGGGAACCAAACCCAGGGCCTCCCATGTGGTTTCCCAGCGAGCTCTTTATCCACTGAGCTATCTAGCTGGGCCCAATAAGTCCTTTAATATCCATAGATTATAGGCTTTGTTTCCTCCCTCCTTAGAGAGGGACAGCTGGTAAGGCATTTGCAGCCCAGAGAAAGGAGAACGGAGAGGAGAGGCATTCCAGGGTCCCACTCTTACTAGAGGGAGATCTGGGTTGACTTTTATATGAGAAAGAAATAAACTCCTTTGTATAAGCCACGTTCACTTCTTTTTCACTTGCAGTCAATATAATCCTAGTTGATAGACTAGAGAAGGTAAGTGTTAGCCAACACATTTCCTGCCACTTCCATTTCCTTCTCTGTTTCTATGTGTGGCATTTTGAAGCTTTTTGTGCTCCCAGGCAAGACCATGCTCTTGGAACTAATCCGTTACTGTGGGTGTGGGGCCTTTTGATTGGATTGCTTCAGTGAGATGTGATCCAGGGTGGGTCTTGGTCCTCTTGCTGGAATCCTTTATAAACGGAGAAAATGGAGACACATAAAGAAAAAGTAGCAGAGACAGAGAAACCCTGAGAGGCTGAGAGAAAGGTCCCAAAGGCCAGAGGCTGGAATCAGTGGAGCACAGAAGCACTGAAAGAGGCCCCCAAAAGGCTCAAAGAGATGAGGCTGGAGAAGAGTGGAGAGATGAGTTGTATGCCTCATAGCCTACAGCTGAGCTTGGGGAGAAAGTAAACCTGTAGTAGAAAGCAGATACCCAGAAGGGAAAATTGCCATTGTGTCTTACCCCGTGGCAGGAATCCAGGACCAACAGCAGCCGCCCTTCTGTGATTTGTACAGTACTTTTCTGTTTGCTAAGGTCTTTCACATGCATTATCTGTGATCACCAACCATCCCAGGCTTTCCCATTTCCTTGATTGCACCATGCTTTTGGTGGGCACAGAGCCTGGCCATACTCTTTTTCCCTCTTGGTTAATGACCCTCTTCTTAGCACCCTTACTTCTCTTTTGTAGCAATCATCACACTAGTTGGTGTCTGTCATTCCTGTAGGATTTATTTCATGAGGGTGGGAATTAAATCTGCTTTGTTTTCTGCTGTATCTCAAAGCCTTGATTTGGACATTTTCATAGCCTCAGAACTGTAAGTGTTCAACCTAATAAATCCCCACTATAAAAACCAACCCATTTCTTTTCTTAGATTTTTAGCAAACTAAGACACTATGAAACTGTTTTTTCCCACTCAAAGTCATAGTGAATCCCTTGCCTTTCCCAAAGGGAAGTCCTAAAATATTATACTGTCAGCTCATTATCCTTGTGTTCTACAGTCTGGGGCTATGAGAAATTTGTGCACAGTGTACTATGGAAGCTCTGAGATGAGGACATCTAAATAGAAAGGGACTGGGCAAAGGTCATGCTAAATGATAGAAATTGAAGTAGAAAGCCATAGAGGCTTGAAAAAGACTGTAAATTTCAATAAACTGCAAGGAGTTTGGCAGAGCTGAAGTGCAATACATGTAATGGAGTCTGAAGCTAAAGAAGGAGATGGGAGACAGATATCAAGAGGCCACATCTGCTAAGCTAAGGACCTTGAGTCTCTTGTGCTCCCTTAGAACATTCTTTCCAGAAATAGTGAGAAGAGGAGACTCTTTCCAGCTCTTCACATGTCCAGACACATTAGTTAAAGCAGCCTCTTGCCCACTGATACATCTTCCAGAGGGAAACTGAGGACCAAAGCAATTCTAAGGAGGTGGGGCTAGAGGGAGAGATAGAATCACCATAGTCAACTCTACACATAATCAAGTAACTCCAAGAGGGTCCCTTTCCAAAAATTGTTCTCCTACCCACTTTTCATGGGGTCTACAATTCTAACATCAGTGATTTATTAGTTCTCATTGAGGATGTTTCTGAGTTTAGATGAGACAGAGGAGGCTTTAAGAGGAGGTACAAGCATGTACTTTGAAATTTTGTTATTATCTGACTCTGGGGAAGGGGAAGCCCAATCAGAATTAAGGGACAGTGGTGGCAGAAGGTAAAAGAAATAAGGGAGGAAACGGCCTCCCTGGAATAGCCGCTGCTTGGCACAGCAGGAGGTGTAGGTCAGATAAGGAGAAATCAGAGGGCTACTGCTGCTTGGAGCATGTCCCTCGCAACTGGTTATGAAGATAATCTCGCTGGGTAGGGAAGGGACTGTGCCAAAAGGCTGTTAAGGAGAGCTGACAGCTTAAAGGGGGAACAGCATGCAACTCATGCTGCAGCATGGAGAAGAAGCAATATTGGCTGCCTCATGGGAATCTTCTTCGCTCTTTTATTTATGTTCCCCAGAGCAGGCTCAACCTCACATGCCAAAGGCGAGGGGTGGGAAGGCTGTTGGCCTCATGCCCACCTGGATACCTGCTGGGAGACTTTTTGCACATGCTGCTAAGTGCCCAGTGGTGCCCAGGACTCCCTTTTACATCCTTAATTACCCTGCAATTCAGCCACATGGCCCCTCTGCCTTTCTGGACCCGTGCTTGATGGCAGCTGGTGTTAGAAACCTACTGTGCTCCAAGAGTCCTCAAGTTCCACCCTCATTCTTTCAGGAAGGGTCCTGAGGGGGAATGTCTATCTGCGTTTGCAAGCAAGGAAGAGCGTGTACGCTTATGTGTGCAGTGTTCACAGGTTTCTGTAGGTATTTCTTGGTCCCAGTCAATACTTTGCATGTTTATGAGTGGGGGTAGGTGCACACTCAATTCTGCCTCTCTCTCTTGATTATTGATGGTGATTTGGGGATGTAACTGATGGACAGTGTTTCTAACTTTCTTGAGAAACTGGAAATACTCCACTCTTACTGGAAGCAGCTCAGAAACATTCTGGTAAATAATAACTGATTGTGCTCTTTTCTGGAAGAGAGGAGATAAAGGTTTCAGAATGCTGTTTCTGGCTATCAGGGAAGAGTGAAAGGAAGAGAGACTGAAGTTGTTTTGGGAAATCTTGAAATGTTTGCGTTGGGACCACCCCATGCTTGCCGCACAAATTCCCCACATCCCCCTTCACCAGATTTTGTATTCAGAGGAAGGTTTTGAAATGGGTATTTTGTGTGGTGTGTAATTTTATACACACGTTCTCACATATGCTCCTATATATACATTGCATTAGCATGCTTATTCAGTACATACCATGTGCAAAGTGTTTTGCTACTTTGGGGAATATTTTACATCCACTCTCAAAAACCTCGAGCTCTGTTAAAGAGGAAAGCGGTAAGTGTTAGAAGTCAAATGGCTGGTGTAATCATTATGCAGTACAGGAAATTCAGAGGTAGAAGGAATTACTCCCCCTGGAGCAATCAGGGAAGGCTGTGTGGAGGAGCTTGAACTTGAACCTGGTGTTGAAGTATGAAGAGGCCCTTCTTATATGAGGATATTGCTGAAAACTTCCACTGAGGGAAATTATGGAAAAGGACAAACCAATATCATCAGATATGGACACACTGAAAGTGTCCTGAAATCTCTCAATGCACCTAAGGCCACTGTCCCTATAGTAGAAGAGTGGCTCACCCGCTAATATGGTAGCAGCACCCTCTCTGACGTCATAGGGATGCTTCATTCTGACATCATAGTGAGGATTTATTCCAACTTTTCCTCTTTGAACTGAAGAGCCAATCAGAGCAGAGAGATGAATAAATGTTCATTCAAGTTCATTGATTGATTGGTTGATAATTCCTTTCACTAATTTAAATCACTTCAGAAAACAATAGCACTAGGCTATGTACCTGCCCTCAAAGTGTTTACTGTTTCATGATGAAAGAATAGTCACACAAAATCAGCAGTGGGATAAAATGTATAGGAGACTCTTGGAAATCCTGGGGAGAGGATCATTTCAAGAAAAACTAGAAATCAGGGACAGTTTTATGGAGAAGGAGACACTTTAGCTGAGTTCATTTTTAGCTGAGATTTAAAGGAAAAGTAGGAGTTAACTTGATGATGGGAGAACTGTGTCAAAGGTGGTTAATTTATAAATATGATGCCGATGTTTACCAGCCTCTGTTGCTTTTAGGGAGACTCTCTTTTGGGATATTACCTGTTTTCTGGACTATGAGATTAGTGATATAAAATCTGATGGTTTTGCTCACAGCTGTAAATAACACTAGGATAAAATTATTAAGAAATGTTAATTTGTAAAATGTGATAGGATCTAGAATAGCTCTTTTAAATAATTCCGCTATTATTTGTGGTTAAGTCTTTAGCCAGTAGAACGCAGGGTTTAACATTATCATTTGCAGTAAATTCAGTTGTAAAATTGAAGGCAGTTATAAAATTGAATCTTGAAAGTATTATCGAAAAATATTTTTAAGGTTTATATCACATTAACAAAGACAAGAAGGGGTGTATGTGTGAGTAGTTTGTGGGTATGGGTGTTGAAGGGGATGATGGTTAGAAAAGCCTGCTAGATCATCCTCAGATGAGCATGTCAAAGAAAGGATAATCACAGTCTATTTGTAAAGTGATGACAATGGAAACTATATACCAAAACTTATAGGATATGGCAAAGTTTTAATTAGAGGTAAATTAATAGCCTAAAACGACTTAGTTTGGCAAAATAGATAATTAAGCCATTATGTGAAAAAGCTAGAAAAATGAAATCAGTCTAAGGAAATCAGGAAGAATAAAATAGCAAAGATTGCTGCAGAAATAAATAAATTAGAAAACAGAAAAAAAAAAATTCAGTAGATATGTGTGACCATTAGGCTCATATGTTAACTTGGCCAGATAATGGTGTCCAGGTGTTTGGTCAAGCAAGCATTGACCTAATTGTTATGGTTAGGACACTTCCTGGACTTAAATCATCAGTGAGTTGATTGTATCAATGGCTACAGTCAACTGAGGAGATTGCCTCCAGCAATGAGAGATGTCTCATTCAATTAGTTGAAGGCCTTAAAAGGAGAAGTGGTGATTTTAGCAGTCAGAAGAGAGAATTTCCATTTCTACTTCAGCCAGGCAGCTTCTCCTAGAGAATTCACTGAAAACTTCATCAGAGTTCATGGTTTGTAGCCTGCCCTATGGAATTTGGATTTGTGTATCCCCAAAGTTACATGAGGCAATTTTATAAAATCTCATATTATTTACAGATATCTCCTGTCAGTTCTGTTTCCCTAGAGAACCTTGACTAATACAATGTGATAAATAAATCCACTAAAATAGATAAACTTACAGGAAATTTAAATCAGAAAATCAAGGAAAAACACATCATACTTAAAATGAATGAATGAAAAAATGATATAATGCCTTGAATAAATTTTTTAATAATTTTAATGAGAATGCTAGGTGAAACTTGTGCTACTTTGAGAAATACAATAGTGTTAAATACTCAGGGAAACTACAAATTAGCAAAGGTGATTGAAGAAGAAATGGAAATTTTAAACAGATGAAATAATAAAACAAGAAATTTCAAATATTTATTATGTAATTATTTTATCAGAAAAAAGTTTCAGGGACAGATAGTTTCATTAATGAGCTCTTTACAATGTTAAAGATTTAATTCTCATGCAACAGAAAAACTTCAAGAGTAGAGAAAAATATGGAAAGTATTTTAACTCATTTAATAAATGAATCTAACACTGATTAAAAAAACTTACCTGTAAAGTATATAATAATACTATGGAACAATCTCATTTATGAATGTGGATACAGAAAATTCAAAAGAAAATGCCAATAAGTGAAGTTCAACATCAACAACAACAAAGTCCATTATTACATAGAAGAGTGTATTGCTGAATAAAATAACACATTTTCATTAAAATACTATGTCTCTCAATAAGTCAAAAAAAAAAAAAAGAAAGGCCTTATAATCATCTCAATATCATCTGATAAAACCTAGTATGGAAAATGAAAATTATAGCGATGTGAGTCCACTTCACATCTTAAGTCTATATCTTCAATCAATTGCAAATGTGCTCATTAAAATTGGGGGCTGGGGAACAGGTGCTTACATATGAAACAGAAATTAGAAATGCAATTATTTGAAAGAAGGTAATTAAATATTAGCAATTTTCAAAACTTTTTTATTCTCTATTAGAAATCCTAGACAATGAACTGAAAAAAATATTAGAATGAGCTAGAGTTTAATCAAATGGTGGATCGCGATGAACATATGATAACCAATTACTGTTCTACTAAAAATATTTTGAAAATATAATATACAAAAGAATGCACTTACAAAATAGTAAGAGTATAAATATAAATAAATGCAATGAATATGCAGAAGCCTATGTTTTTAAAAATCTGAAACACATAAATCAATAAAAATCATTAAAAATTAAACACAAAACTGGCAAAGCACATGAGTATTCCATTTCATTAGAAATCAAAGAGGGAACCAGCTGTGGCTCAATTGGTAGAGCTCTGGTTTTCCACATGGGAGGCCCCAGGTTCGGTTCATGGGGCCTCCTGGAGAAGGCAAACCGCCGCGCGGTGAGCTGACTTAGCGGGATGCCACAGTGGAGGGAGACAAGCAGACCCAGAAAAACGCGAAACAAATGAATACAGCAAGCACAAGCAGCAAGGGGGGTATATAAATAAATAAAAATAAATCTTTAAAAAATGAAAAAAAAAAGAAATCAAAGAAAAGAAAATTAAAATAATAATAACATTTCTACATATGAAATTAGTGAAAGTTTTCAAAATAATAGTAACTGATTTTGCAAAGATACAGTGAAATTACTCTTTTCAATCATTTGTTGGAATAGAAACAGGCAATAAGATTCTGGAAAGTGATTGGACAATAGTTAAAGAATCATAGTGAAGTTTGTACCATTGGTTCTGGTAATTCCACTTGTAAGAATCTAACCTCAGGGGCCGGCTCGATAGCCCAGTGGATAGGGCGCCGGCATACCACATGGGAGGCCCTGGGTTAGGTTCCCAGGGACCTCTCCTAGCGGGCAGACAGCCTTGAGAATGGCAAGCCGCCATGGCCGGGCCGGAGCCGCCGTGGGCAGGGCAAGAAGCTGCCACAGACAGGGCAAAAGCCGCCACGGGCAGGGCAGGTCGCCCACGGATGGAGCGCAGCCAGCCACCCGCGAACTGAAAGCCAGCCGTGAACAGACGCAGAGACCACCCACAAGCGGGGAAAGCCGCGCCTGCGCAGTGACCACTATCGGCGCGTAGCTGCAGCGGGGGGAAGGGGAGCTATGTAATAAAATAAATAAATCTTAAAAAAAAAAAAAAAAAAAAAAGAATCTAACCTTAGAAAATTATGAGAAGCATTTGAAAAGATTACGTATAAGTTTATTCATAATCAATTTATTTATAATAGCAGAGTGTTAGATATAATCAAAATGTCCAATAATATGGGCTTTATAGAAAAATTATATGTCCATATGTGGGAATATCATAAGGCCTTACAAATCATGTTTGCATAGACTAATTAATGACGTGGAAAGCAATAATGATATAATCTCATGATGTAATCTATTTATAATAAGACAGAAAGAGAGAGAAATGAGAAGAAACACATCAAAATATTGGCAAGTGTCATCTCTTTGTGACGGGATTACAAACTATTTGAAATTTTTACACTTTTCTTCATTTTCTGAAATTTTTATACTAAACTCACTCAGATAAAATGGTCTGAATAAAGAGACCGGTGTCCCTGATTGTGTTTTCATTTTGCCAGGACAAAACATGACCCTCTCTCACGGCTTCTCTGTTGTGGCTAGCATATTGTCCTTTTCATTCACCCTGATTTTCAATTCTTATTTTAAAGTTTTTAATTTATAGTTTTATCTCCCAGGGTCTGTTCCAATACTCTGTGGACTGATACGTGGAATAAGCAGGCAAATGGGAAGAAATGTGAATTGTATGTCACACATGCTTTCAACACTCAGTCCTCTTTGGTTTGAGTCCAGCCCATGTCTAGCACCTGGACTTGGCACCGTCCACCCCGATGTTGGACTTGTTTGCTTGTTCCTGTGTGTCTGACTGGCAGCCCGGGGCTGGTGACTGGTCAAGCTCAGAGCTCCTAGGAGCTGCAGCTTTTCCCATCCAGACCTCAGTGCAGGATAAAAAGCAATGACGTTTGGAAGTCAGAGAAGGCTTGGGCAAATTTTACTACATCATCTCTGCCTCCCATGCCTAGAACTGTGCTTAACCAATGTTTAATGAACTAAATAAGAAGGTTAAGGTTTGTTTTATCCCCTGAACTCTTTTAGGTATGGACTCAGATTTAGGCAGGCCATTGCACCATAAAGATTCGGGGTAGGGGGGTGGGCTTTTAAATAGTTTTTTTTTAAATAAAATTTTATATTCATTTTATTAAATGAATGTACATAAACAGTAAGTGTATAGTAAAAGTTGTGAACTTAGAAAACAAACATGCATCTCATTGTACAGGGCTCCCATATATTATCCTACCATCACCATCACGCACTATTGTAAAACATGTTACAAACTAGGAAAGAGCATCATCAAAGTATCACTGCTAACTATAGCCTATATCTTCCATTTGGGCCCAAAACCCACCTGAGTATTAACACTCTGTACTGGTATTATACATTTGTTATCATTCATGAAAGAATGTTCTTATATATGTCCTGCTAACCACAGTCCATCTTCCACCACTGGATCCCCTGTGTTTTTAACACAATTTTAAAAAAATTATAGGAGTTGTAGGTTTACAGAAAAAGCATGCAGAAAATAGAGTTTCCATATACTCCCTTATTATTAACAACTTGCATTAGCATTGTTGTTACAGTTAATGAAAGAATAGTATTATAATTATACTATTGACTATATAGTCCATAGTTTACATTAGACTTCCATTTGTGTTGTACAGTCCTATGTTTGTTTGTTTTTAAATTTTTATTCTAGTACCATATATACAACCTAAAATTTTTATAACCATGTTCAAATATATAATTCAGTGCAATTAATTACATTCACACTGTTGTTTTACCATTACCACTATCCATTACCAAAGTTATTCCATCACCCCAAATAGACATTCTGTACTATTTATGCATTAACTCCCCATTCTCTACCCCACCCCAGCTCCTGGTAACGTGTACTCTAGTTTCTGATTCTAAGACTTTGCTTATTCTAATTATTTCGTATCAAGGAGATTATACAACACTTGTCCTTTTGTGTCTGGCTTATTTTACTCAACATGATCTTTCTCATGTTTATAAGATTAAAAGTAAGTTTTACTAATAAAAATTTCAAGGAGGGGGATCCACAAAACAACCTTACATTTGCCTTGACCCCAAAGGAAAAAGAACAAAAGACCGTACTATGAAATACTCAATATAAAACGTTAGCATGATAAGTCTGAAGACGTGTGAGTTACTGCGTAACTGTTCTATCAACTCAGAACAAAAAAACTTTGTGGAATTACTGTGCTTTTAATCCAAAGAGTTGAGGGTTTGGAATCCCTCAGCACCTTTGTGGTGTTGTGCTGGTCAGGAGAGCTACTCATGAAAATAATGTATTGTTGAATTGTGAGTCTCAGGTCTATTGGGTGGATAAATGGCAGGTGATTTTTACGAGAACTTTCTTAATTAGAGAAAAGATTAGCAGATGGATTCAGAACGTTTTAAATAATGTAAAGTCATATTTCTTACTGGAGATCAGTTAGAAACTGTGTGTTGTGGAAAGTTTTTTTTTTTTCTTAAGAAGAAGTCTTGCCGTGCTGAGGAATATACACATGGAGGTAAATTTGTTTGGAAGGGAGAACTTAACAGTGCAGCAATTCTTGGAATTATGACCCAGTGTCTGTAAGTGTGCTTGTGTGAGAATGTGTATGTGCCCATTTAAGTGTGAGATTCATTTGTTGTTGGAGGAGTAATT
This sequence comes from Chaetophractus vellerosus, assembly GCA_004027955.1. Classification (NCBI taxonomy): domain Eukaryota; kingdom Metazoa; phylum Chordata; class Mammalia; order Cingulata; family Chlamyphoridae; genus Chaetophractus; species Chaetophractus vellerosus. The sequence goes on along the minus strand of PVKH010004628.1, from coordinate 13,100 downwards.
GAGCAAGCATGAACCAAACAATAGCTCTTCTCATTTACAGGTGGGTTGACATTGTTTCAGACTTGCTGGTTAGAGCATTATGGACTGAATGTTCAATGTTGCTTTGTTTCCTCCATGGGTTTCCAAACTATAGCTACTCTCCCTCCCTTCCTTCCACTTAGTTCTATATAGCATTAAAAAGCCCCAATGCAGTGTTAAAGCCAGATATACAACTAGTTGTTTTAATTCTAACAGATGTTATATTTATTTCTCTTTCTATGTTGACTGGCCCCCTGACTTTTCTCCATCTTAGAAGGAAATTTTTCATCATATGGTCCTAAGATTTTCATTCCCTCTCTCTCTCTCAGAAAGAAAGATTTTGAATTATATGATCAATTGTATGTTAAAGATTTTTTAGTACCAGACCTTGAAATGAAGCCCATGACATTCAAATGCCATTGGCTAGTGCCTAGTCTCATGACCAAGCCCACCCGAATGGAAGGTGAGGAGTATCGTTTGGCTACTGTGCCCACAAAAAAGAGGACACAGGTTTGGTGAATAGTTAGCCAATATCTGTCACACATAATCAAGAATCTGAGGATGGTAGAACGCTTTTTCTGCCTTGGGCTTCTATGTTTACTCCACTGAAATAATTCACTTGCTTGTAGTACTTTCAATAGGCCTTACTTTGGAACTTATGTTCCCCAGTATAACAGAGTTAGACTCACTTATAGGTTCTCTGCTCCTGGCTCTTCTGCCCCTCTTACTTGAACCCACAATTAGCACTATACTGGATAAATATATGTCCCAGAGACTTAAATATTTGGTCTGTTCATGTGCCAGTTGAGCCCTGAATTTCAGCAGAGTTGCAACACCTACTCTCTAGTTCATTGGACTCATCCAGAACAAATAACAAAAAGATGATGATGGTCAATGCCCATCTCAGGGAACAGAATGTCTGCAACTGCAAGCAAAGTAGTGTTTTGCTTTTATGAACAAATATGTTGGGGCAGGGTTTGGGAATTAGATTCATCTAATTACAAAAGTGTGAATTACAGCAGAACCTATGTACAACATAAGAAGGTCTCAATAAGTAGAAATCTGTCTTTGCAACCATTTCAAATAAAAATGTCAAAGCTAGGGTCTAAAGACAAATTAGGGAGCACCTGGACACACATGTTTGAGGACAAAGACTTTCAAGCTAAAGAGATCAGGAGAATGTACTGAGTAGGCAGAGGGCAGCAGTCTGGTCAGGAGTTAAGACCTGCAGGAACACTGGAAATCTGAAAGGTTCCACCTGTTGTGCTAATAAAGATCTAAGCACCATCACTGATGAAGAGTAATGACAGCAGCCCCAGGGTTGAAAATGGAAAGCCTTAGCAAAGTTGCTTTTGTCTGTTTCAAAACCTATATTATTTCCTTCTATCATTTTGCTCCAGTTGGACAAACTGATTTATAAGTTACAGTCTTTGAACCTCAATTAATTTTGCTCAGGGCATTTTCACAGTTGTACAATAAATGTTTAAATTAAGACATTTCTTTTGAAATGGAATTGCATGTTGACTGGTTATTGGCTCTTGCTGGTGATCCCCACAATTACAGGTAGGAGCATTGATCTAGCAGGAAAACAAATTGGCTCTTAAAAGAGAGCAGTTTGGATTTGACAGTTGCAGATGATTTGGTGTCTTGCTAATGGATACTGTGTATTAACATCAGGTGTGAAAGTCTTGTAAACTCTTCCTCTCAACTGCTCACTTCTACCGAGAAGAACTGCATATATCTGCCTCTCCCTTCAATGCACAAGCAGCTGAATCCAACAATAAGGAACAATTTCCAAAATAAAGTGGATAGTTGGTGAACTATTGATACATACATCATACCTTAAGACTAGGCAGCCAGGAGAAACCTTCTTGGTTTAATGAGATAGCATGAGAAGTGAGGGTTGGTTTCAACTGCAGATGCCTGACAAATATCAGAAATAAACGACCTCAGTCAAGCATGACAAAACATTTCCGTAGGATACTCAACCATCTAAGGTATCATCCAGAGATTTCACTCAACTGGATGGAAAGTACCCAGATTCTGGTCACCCTGGCAAGAGGATGTCGAATCCCATGTGTAGTTGATGGTTTGCCCAGCAGTTGTTTTGCTAGTTTTTAGGGACTTGACATGCGTTCAGACATTTTGGGCAGAATTACTCCAAGTATAGCCTTATCCAGTCACCTCAATATACATAGGACCCCCTGCTTCTGTATCATGAGCATCAGCAGCTTGATATCTACCCTCCTTCTCTATCTTTCTCAAAGTAGGAGGCCTTTGGTGAAGAGCTCAGTACTGCCAGTCAGATGTCCCAGCTTCCCCCAATGGAAGTCACATTGGGGTAGTTTCCTTTGATTTTAAGAGTCATATATATACCTGCAGTGTAAATGATCTCATTGTAAAAATCTTCTCTGTCCCCAGGACAGTGATAAGCAATATTCTCTTTAAGAGTTTCAGGTCAAAGTCCAGCCTCCCAGCTTTATTCCTGTTCTGAGTATCTAAAGGAGGCTGTTATATTCCAGGGGTCAAGCTCTCAGATCTTATCCTACCAAGAAGATGATAAAAAAGCACTTGCACTTGGGTTTTATTCATCATTTATATAATCACTGAAGTTACAAATGAAATAGACCATTGTGTCATTGTGTCATCCAGGCTCTCTTACTAGCCAGTGTGTGTGTATTTTGCCTTTTATAATGTCTCATAAAGCATCCTACATGGGGTTAGATCATCATACTCTCTTGACCATTTGTAGCAAGGACAAACTCTTCCAAATGAACTGGGTTTTTGCCTGATTCCTATCTGGAAGACTCTTGGAATCGCTCAGTCTGATTGGCCATTCCTTTTCCCTTGTTCTCCACATCTCCGTGGTGCCAGTGTAGCCAAGGCTGCCTGGATGGTGGTACAGAACCCGAGTCATCTAGCTACAGTAGAAGAAGCCAGTCCCCTGGTCACATTAGAGCAACTTTGGTCAAGCAGGAGTATGTAGGCCCTTAGGTCAGAGTGGAGGATGTGCAGGGGTGGGGGCTGGAGACATATTCTTGGATGGCCAAAGTTCTTTATGAGAAGTTTTTATTATTATATTTTTTGATTATTTTAAAAGCACATATGAACATATTCTGGAGCATCTGGAAGACCTTATAGGTGAGTACTGTCATGTGATTCCAATGCCCCCAATTGCATTTATTTGGGGTCTCACTAATGATGAAAATACTCATTCACTTTTACCCAGTGAAGGCCGAAGGACATCAAAGTGTGCTGAAGACATGGTGGTTTCTCAGACTTTTAATGAAGAGCAGAGTCTTGGCACAGCAGGTGATAGCAGAGGTAGACAAAACACAAAAGCAGGTGCACTGGAGCCCTTGGTGCCATTCTCACATTGTGGGCAGCAATGAATTTTATCAAACTGTCATATGCAATATTAAATTAACGATGATAATTTGAATATCAATCTTTTGTTTTGTTTGTATTCAATTTGCAAATTAATTTTGACTGCATTGAATGGGGGTTACATGCATAAAGTCTTTATGCCTAATTTTATGGCTATACATATTTAAGAAACCTTAAAATAAAAATGAAGTCAACATGGGGGTCCATGAGAGGTACTTTTTGCCTCTAAAAGACACCCATACATTATTTAAATTGCAGAAAAAATACTTTGTAGGATTTTCTTGTGTGATTCTAGTGGTGACTATAGCCTATCTATTTACCTCTCTTCTAGTGCTGACCATAGAAAGTCCCATTTTATAATTTCAGTGACTTTTGAGGCCTAAGAATTGAACTAACTGAACCATGTTTAAAGAGAAGGAAATTTGATTTCCTTTCATTTGTATTTTTCCATTGAGAATGTTCCTGCCCCAGCACCTCCTATGGACCTCTCTGGGTAGTTGTTCACAAATGTTGTGCACTAACAAAAGTACACTGGTTGCATATGTTCTTTCCAGATACTTGCTGCTATTTTCAGATGAGAAGAAGGGGCTATGTAGCTGCAGAGTGGCTTTTGATAAAGCCTATCTCATAGAAGATGTTCAATAGGCCAAATGAATGGAAGAACCCAGGGCAACAACAAGAAGCCATTAAAACATGAATTAGACATTAGCAATTGGTTAGATGATAAAAGAATAATCTGGTAGGATGAAAGATATCTTCCAGAGCAGTCTTTGGAGAGTTCCCTGATACATAGTCTATGAGTGGAGTTCCCAGAGACCTGGTATATATTAAGTTCCTTTCTTCATCTTATAAGAGCAGAAGAAATTCAGTCCACTGGTCCCCTAGTCAAATGCTCAATTACTCTATGGAAAGAATCTACTGACATCTCAAAGCAGATGGATTTGCAGAGAGTGAACCAGCCAGAGATATATCTAGGTGCATGGAGTAAAGAATGTGCAGTAAAGAACTCCAGGGAGCTGTTGGGAAAGAATCATGGCTAGAACAAAGAGAGAGGGAGAAGGAGAAAGAAGATGGAACAAAGTGCTACATTAACACACCCTTTTTGTGTGGTCTTATTCCTTGGGTCTCAAAGATAAGATATAAAGAATTCATTTGAGGCTAGGATGTCAGGGACAGCCATTCTCCCACTGGTTTCTCCTTGCTATCAAAAGTTTCATGATGTGAAGGATGGGACTGTCTTCTTTTGAAGACATATCTTTTCTTCCATTGAACACTTGGCTCTGGGTGGGAGAGGACACCCATCCAATGATTAAGGTCAGGTGATGGGGTGCTAGTGGCCACTAGATGATGTCTTGAATTGCACTTGTATCTGACTGGAAGACGCTATCAAGCAAGGACTGGAATGTTACAGCCTCCTGGAGAAAGTATGACTTGTCAAGACATTGATAGGGGACTTCTAGCTTCCAAAACCATGAGACAATAAATTCCTGTTGTTTGAGTGAACCCATTGTGTAGTAATTTTCATAGCAGCCCTGGCAAACTAAGACACCACTTATCACCCACAAACACACCTCCAGGTATGGCAATTTGGCCATGCCTCTTATTCTGACCCAACTGGAAACCCCATCTACTCCCCAAAATCTGATCATTCCCCAAATCTTAATCATCACCTTTTGCTTGGCACTGCCCAAGACCCCACAAAGAGTATACACCCTTAACGGTGAGTGCCATTTAGCCTGTATAATCTGCTATTTGGACTTTTTTGAGGAAACCAACAGAAATGTTATATGTGTGGGGAAAAAAAGGAGTAGGAAAGGGAAAAATAGAAGAGAGGAAAACAGGAATGTTGTTTTTTTAAAATACGTATTGGCCTTCTGCCCAGTGTGGGACATGACTCTCGAGGATGAGCCTCCCTGGCAACATGAGATTACTAACAAATGCCAATGGGCAGCATGACTGGAAAAAGACTTCGAATAAAAGGGGGAAATGGTAAAGACAAATGAGTTCATAGGGCTAAGAGACTTCAAAGTGAGTTGGGTGGTCAACCCAGAGGTAACACTTATGCAGATCCCATAGGCTTCCAATATGGATATCACCCCAAACAGAGGGCCTCCTGAGGGCTTTGGAGACAGCCAGGTCCTATGTCAGGGCAGATAGCCCCAGAGTTTGGTGCCTTACCATTGGGCCCTAGTTTGGAATACTTGCTCCTGAGAGTGACAGAGTCTGACTGAAATATGTCTTCACTGCACATGGTCCATCTGTCTCTTCTATTCAAACTTATATGTGATGCCAGAGTTTTAGGTGTACTTCCAGAGACCAGAGACTATCCATGTGCCAGCTGGGTCCAGAGGCTTGGTGGACCTGCAACTCCTACTCTACAATTCAATGGACTCACCTAGGACACCTAGTGAGGAGATGATAATGGACAAGGGCTGTCCTGGGGAATGGAGAGAGCCTGCAGCTGCAGGCAGGATAACCTCTTCCATTGTATCCATGGGATATAAGCCCCCTCTCACTTGGTGGTGGAGGGGACATCACCATCCTAGACTCTTCGGGATTGGAGGAAGAGCTACCAACTAGAGTGGACTTGGTGTTCTGTTATAGACTTGTGATTCATGCAATGGAAGAAATTACAAAATTATGTGGAGCCAGTGGCCACTGCATGCTTTGGGGGCAGGGAGAGGGAAGGACAGTTGTAATACGGGGGCTTTTTTGGGACTTGGGAATTGTCCTGGGTGACGTTGCAATGGAGAATATAGGCCATTTTATATCATCATGTATCATGCAGAACTGTGTGGGAAAGAACAGTCTGAACTGTGGTCCATGCTTCGAAGCAAAGCCCCAAAATGTGTATATCTATTGCAGGTGATGTGCCACACTGATGAAGGATGTATATGTGGGGTTGTGGGAGGTGTGGGAGGTGGGGCATATGGGTACCCCTAAAATTTCTGTGTAACATTTATGTAATCGATGTATCCTAAAAAAATTGATTAAAAATTAAAAATAAATACATACATACATACATAAATACATTAAAAAAGTATTTATAAAAAATATGTATTGGCCAAGAGGAGAATGGGAGAGTGTTTAGGGAATGTTTGCATTTGTTCAGCAGTAAGAAGGCAAAATGAAATCCACCAAAACAAAAACTCTACTGGTAGAAATTAGTAAAGCTAATACACTAGTGTTTCCCAAAGTTTGTTGCACAGAACCTAGTTCTACTGACATTAATAAATATTAAAATTTAGAGTATTCTATGTTCAAATAAGTTTGTGAGGCAGGGTCTTATATAAAGTTAAATAAATTTCTTCTTTCTAGGGCACAGTATATACTTTTATATGATATTTTAGTTTAGAAACCTGCAAGGACAAAAAAGTGCACTACTGTGAAATAATTTTTGAGCACCTGACATTGGAGCATGACATAGGATTAATTGTTCCTTGGAACATATTTTGGGAAATCCTGCAATAGAGATGCACATTTGAATTTTAACAAGGCATTTGACACTTGGTTTCATAGTAAGGTGGAGACCCACTTATCTACTAACAGTGCAGTTAGGTAGATTCTTGCCTGATTAAACCACTGTTTTCAAAAAGGATTTATTAATAGGAGCCTGGCAGACTGGGTCTGACACTTCCAGTAGAATGCTTCCATACTGTTCTTTTCCCTATCTTGGTGTACACTTTCTTAAACTCAAATTTTTATATTTTACTTCAAATTAACAAATGCTAAAAATAAAGGCTTATGTGAAAAACAGTAGTCTGTAGTGCCCAAGGATTTAAGTTGATGCCAAGGTCATTATGGGTTAATAGTGCAAGATGGCTACCAAAACCACACAACCAAAAGTTAAATTGATAGTTTAGTTAGTGTTACCAGATAAAGGGAGATAATAATTCAATTTCTTTTTTCTCCTGTAAGACCCCACATTTTACTGAATACATTAATAAATTGAAACACTTCTATGAGAGAAGAACCCAGATGGTGATGTGTTCGAAACTAAATAAAAGGCAAAGAAACTGAGAATTTTACTCTGGAGAAGAAAAAGGTTGGTAAAAGCATGTAATATACATCTTTAAATACTAAAAGAATTGGTAGCAAATCCACTAGATGGTAGACTTTGAGGGAGAAGCCCTGTCCAATGAGTGTTTATATTTTATCTTGACACCTAATATGGAGCCAGGAACTTAAGAAATTCTCCATAAATGTGTGTTGAATAAAGGAACAAATTTACTCTCCTAGGTTAGCAGAGGGAGAACTAAGTGGAATGAGTGGCAGTGGCAAGTGTGAAGAACTGTCTCCAGTTAGAACTGCTCAACCATGTAGTGGATGGTTTGTCAAGGTAGGAAGCTCCTCAGTTATTGGAAGTGTTCAAGCAGAGACCACCTAACTACTTGTCAGGGCTATAACTGGTCTTTTCCATGGATCTCTGGTTCTCTGGAAGTAGGAAGAAGATTTACTCAACACACAGATAATTTTCCCAGCACAGTTTCCTTCCAGTAGTACCTAGTGATGGCCAAAGCCTATTGTGCCCATTTCTCACAGACTGTGAGAGTCCTGTGGCAATATGAACTTCTGAACCACTTATTGGTATGTGACTTTTGATGCATCCTTGCTTTCATGAGGTCCAGTAGTTCAAAATAAAGGGAAAATAAATGAATGGTAAGAGTTCCAGATAGCAGTGTTTGGTGTGGCAACAGGAAATTCTGTATGGCACAGAATCATCCAATCCTTGAACTTGGGCATGGTTGGACTGAATTCTACCAGAAGGAATCAGGAAGGTACTGGGCATTTGCACAAGCTTTCCTGTTTGTCACTTTTTTAGGTGGGTGGTATCTCCTGCTCTGCATTCTTCTGTTGATCTGGCCACAAATGTTGATAAAATAGATGACCTCCTATAAGATGAGACCCAAGAAAAGTAGAAACCGTTCTCTTGCCTCTGAGCATCTCCTTTGCCAATCAGCCAGGAGTATCCATCAGAGATGACCTTTTACAAATGATATTATCTCTAGAAGAATGTGATCCTTTGTACTTGTACAGTACTTTTCTATTTGCTAAGCTCTTTCACATGCATTATCTGTGATCACCAGCCATCCCAGGCTTTCCCATTTCCTTGATTGCACCATGCTTTTGGTGGGCACAGAGCCTGGCCATACTCTTTTTCCCTCTTGGTTAATGACCCTCTTCTTAGCAACCTTACTTCTCTTTTGTAGCAATCATCACACTAGTTGGTGTCTGTCATTCCTGTACGATTTAGATTTCATGAGGGTGGGAATTAAATCTGCTTTGTTATCTACTGTATCTCAAAGCCCACTAATTTCTGGCACCAAATGGGCACTAAATAAAGATTTGATGAATAAATGAATGAATATGGATGGTGCTTACTTCAACCCATGATACGATGGGTATTACCATTTTGATTTTAAAAATAAGTTCAGAGAAATTATGTGGTTTACTCCCAAATTCCATAGATTGGATACTCAAAACAAAGTGTCATGGCTGCAAATTACTAGCTCCTTACTCCTGTGATATAGCTGCCTTTCCTGGTAACATGAGCCCGTGTTCTTTGGAACATCAAAGTTAAAACTATTGATATGATGGTCTCCTTTGTAACTCCAGATAGAGATGGATCTGAAAGCACAAAAATATTCTCAGATGATAAAAGGAATGAAAGTATTATGATTTGTCTTGTGTACCCTGCAAAATTCATTTTTCAGGAGATGCTCTGATGCAGGGTGGGCTCTTGACACAAACCGCCCTATAGTCAGAGCTGACCCAAAGGGTTTCGGTGAGACCGGAAGTATGACCAGTATAGGCGTTGCCATCGTGGTGGATTTGGATCTCGTCTGTGTAGACGCTGTCCGCTACATAAGTGAATTAGAAATTAGACCCTTGTAACGTCAGGAGTATCTGTAGGTGTGGGGATTCAGGGAAGAGAAGGACGTTGGGGAGGAAGAAAGAAAAGGTGGCACCACTCATGGGCAAAGGAATACGACAATCTGCCCAGGCCATGTGGCTGACAACCCGCCTGACGCTTGTTTTGACTTTTCTTTAACTGCACAACCGGTGCATGCAGATGACTTTACATCTCATACTAAAATGTGCGACAGCAACGTGCTAAGCAAATGCAAACAAAAACATGCTTCCCCCACTCCAAACAAATCTCTCACACATCACGATGATGCTGTGGCATGGCGAGAGACGGGAGTCAGAGACCACCAGGAACCAGATTTGCTCATTGTTTAAATCACTCCCCAGGATCAACATATACGTTCCTGGAGATCAACTTCGGTTGTTATTATTATTTGGACATAACATATGCCTTGATTTCATTTATTCGTGCATGCAGGCAAGAAAGCAATTATACATCCAGTTCATTCATTGAACATTTATTGAGCACCTACTGTGATCCAGGCTTAGCCTGGCACAGAAGAATGTACTGTGAAGGACGCAGAGAGAAACCGTATGCAAATACTATTTTTTAGGAGTTTGTAGCTCACACATGTCCCTCTGCATGTGAATGTATGTCACTCTACTTTTTGCCTCTGGAAATCCTTCTCCTTCCTTACCACCTTGGAAGCATTTCCTTTCTGGTTTTCACCACATGTCCCCCAGTGAGAATTAAACAATCCACGTGGGTCAATATGCATCTGCTTCCTCAACTTAGAAAAGGGATCATAATAGAGTACCCCATAGGGCTCTTGTGAGGAGTAAGAGACTCTATATCTATATCAATCCACATCTGCATCTATCTATCTATGTGTGTGTATATATACACACATATAGAGAGCATTTAGATCATGCTTGACACATTATCTAATAAGTTACTATTACACACTATCAAAATGTTCAGGGCTCATCCTAGATGTATCAGATTCCAGGTTCAGTGGCTATGAAGGTATTTTTTTTAAATAAAAGAATGAAACAAACCCTCATTAACATGGTCACACATGATGCCGGGCACTTTCATATGTTATTTACTCAGTTGAGTCTCACAACACTCATTCAATCATCACAAGAACGCTGTGAGGAGGATAGCATTGCCTTTCCTTTATAAGTTGAGGAAAGGGAGCACTGGGCGGTTGAGTAACTTCTCCCAGGTAAGATACGCAATAGTGGTAAAAATATCAGAAATCAATTTCCAAGGTCCAATTCCAAATGACTTACTCTTCAACAATACTGTAAGGATTTGAAATATTTCTTCCCAGCAGTAGTTTTTTGCAGAATTGAGACTCAAAGCATGCAGAATATCTGATTAGAAAGAACAGTCGATAATGCAATACTAAAGGAAACTCTAAGTAGGAATTATTTTACTTAGAGAATAACTAGCATCCCTTGAACAGGTATGTGTGTGGATGTACAGATAGGTAGATGTAGATGTAGGTGTAGGTGTAGATGTAGCCAGATATAGAGTCACTTAATCCTCACAAGAGCTCTATGGGGTATTCTATTATGATCCCTTTTCTGAAATAAGGAAGCAAATGCATACTGCCTCCTTCCTTCCAAGATGGCCCCCTCAAGGCTGGGCTACTGCTTTAGGTGTGCTTCTCAGTCTTTCCACACACTTATTCTGGTGGCAGTTCTGTTTCCCTTGAGGACTAGGTCTTATTTCCTACGGCCAGTTAGTGGCAGGACTCTAACAGTGTCCCTTTGGTTGGGGCTGGACCCTGTGCGTTGACCTTTTGTGTTGAATGGTCTATCTCATGACCCCATCATTTGGGCTTGCCATCCTTCCAAATGTCCACTGGGTTGTATCCCTGGGTGCTGATAATTTCCTTGAACCATCCCCTTTGTCATAATGCCTTGGGCAGTCTGGCTACCCATGGCAGGATTTGCCTCTACTATCAGGCTGGTTCCCCCTAGGCTTGTTCCCTATGCTAAAGAAGATGCCTTTTGCAGGCCTAATCCCTCTAGCCTTTGAGGCTCTGTTTCTTTTGAGTTCTTAGCATTTTGCAGGCCATGTGGATTGACCAATTATCTCTTCTTGGTGCTACGGTTCTGTTTTGTGCACTAGTGAACTATCAGTAACCAAAATCATCTAAAGGTCCTTAATCCCATAAATACAACCATATTCATGAGGTGATTATTATATAAAAGAATGGCGCATTATGTTTGGAGAATAAGTGACCATGGAAGTAGCGAGTACAGGAAATAATTGAGCATCGCACCGGGGATTCTTGGTAGATTGGCAATGGCATTGCCCTGCAGATGTGAGAAATGGGGGCAACGTGCTGCAACTCCACTTCTTGGCCAATGATTGTGGATTTTCAGATGGCAAAGGAAAGCCTGACAAACAGTCAATGACTCCTGGTAGAAAATTGCTGTGGAACTCATTCAGGGAAGAAGCAGACAACTAGTGTGCCATATGGAGAAGCTTCATTTCTTCTTAGAGCCCAAACCCTCATTGCCTTTGGAGAACAGAAGCACACTTCTTTTGTACAGTGATTGATTTGAGTGATAATCAACACAGGAGAGAAATGGGGTCACTTTCTGAATGGAGTAGAATGGAGCCTGGGTAAGCACCTTCTATAAAATGGGACAGGTATGAAGTAACAAGTGGTGTGTACCATCCAGCTAAACCGTGTTTAGCCAGGAACTTCGCTTTTGGCCTATACAGGCCACTTCACTGAGTCAGAATAGAGGTCAGCATCCTGACTCATTCACTCCATGGTCTCTTGGATGACCAAGGGGTGCCAATTAGGTCCAATTGTGATGGAAGAGGGAAAGAAGCTTTCCCCCATTCCACTGATGCTTCCAGGACTCCATCCATCTCAAAGGCCATGGAGGTGGTACTGGTGGGCAGCTGTTGTCTACCTCATCTGGCCATTGTGTACAGTGATTGGTTCTACTCCTTAGCATCTTATGCTCCGGTCTTCCAGATCTAAGGGATTGACAATGCTCTCATGCTTCCCCAAATATAGAAAATTATTCCATTGGTAATTTCAGAAGGTGGATGTTTGGGGGTGGAAGAAAGTTAAAATGCTAATACTAGTCACTGGTCCAAGGTCTGTTTTGTTTCAGATGTGGCATTTACATCGGTAAAGTGTGGCAAATGTCAACCTTACTGCCCACCACCCGCTTCCCAGTCCCTGACTTTTTCTTGCTGTGGGATACAATGAATTGATTCATAAGAAGCATTTCAGATAAATGCTGAAATCTAATTTATCAGGGTTCTTCCAGGACTTCCAGCTAGTTTAAATTTCAACGCCTGCTAAATGTTAGGGTCTAAAAAGCACCCCAAAACCTATTATTCATCAGTTTCCAGAAATTAAAAAGCAATGTGCTTTAAAAAAAAAACAAACAAAAACCAGAAAATTCCAACTGCCTTTGGAAACAGGGCATTGGGAAATGAATATTATATAATTGCCTCCTTCCCCTGTATGTCCAGGAACTTCAGTGGCTACTGTGCTACATCAGGTATGTAATGAAAGACAAATGACAAGGAATCTAAATAGAAGAGGGGAGCTTGAGTAACTGTAGTTTTATGTTAGGGAGGCCTGAGAGAGAAAAGAAGCATTGTATCTCGGATTAAGGGAACTGCAGGATTTCATTAATGACGGCCCAGCTTTTTAGCAAAAGGAAGATAGGGCAGTTAAAAGAGAACATGACTAGAATGTGCTCCGCTAATTGGAAATGTATATGATCTTCAGGCATGGGGAGGGGGGGACTGGGGGGAGGGAAGAGCTAAATATTGAGAG
>PVKH010004627.1:0-23098 GCA_004027955.1 Chaetophractus vellerosus | reverse complement strand
CTCGATTTGCAGGCGACCTGCCCTGCCCGTGGCGGCTTTTGCCTGTCCGTGGCAGCTTTTTGCCCTGCCCACGGCGGCTCCGGCCCGCCCATGGCGGCTTGCCATTCTCAAGGCGGTCTGCCCGCTAGGAGAGGTCCCCGGGAACCGAACCCAGGGCCTCCCATGTGGTTTCCCAGCGAGCTCTTTATCCACTGAGCTAGTCATTATTAAGAATAGAATTTTAGTAAAAACATTTCTAAAATGATGTTTTGTGGTTTCTATTTTATTTGAGTTATAGGTTTAATTTTTTTCTTAAGTGCAAAGCAAAATCACATAATTTGGGGCCTGAAAGGAATCTTAGATACAGATTTTTTAAAAAATAGTTTATTGTTTCTTTACTATGTGCCATATATTAAGTGAAGATAGTTCCACAAGAAAAATGTCCTGTAGTTTGTGGACATCATCTTGTTCACTGTGCTGGAGAGGAAGTTGTGTGTGTGGAGTACAAAGAGTTGTAAGGGGGTGAAAAAACAAAACCTTCTCAGCTTATTGCTATACGTGGGCATGCAGTAATTTCTTGAATGAATAAATGTTTTTTTCCCAAATGGATGTAGCCATTATTTGTAAAATAAAATTCCTCTTAAAAAGCATTTCTGAAATCATTAAATATCTTTTTCAAGTACCAGGTGCTTAAAGGACAATTTCTCCCATGTGGGAAATTGTAGTTAATTGATATTTTGTAAAGGGATCTCAAAATAGAAAACCTTTAAAAATCACAGATCTAGGCCAACCTCCTCATTTTCCAGATGAAAATATGAGGGTCAGAGATGAGGTGTAACAGAACCATTGAGGCTAAACAGCTAGGCATTGGCACACTTTGGGCCCTCAAATTAGAACATTTTAGAACTGTGAATATTCAGTTCATTCTTCCCTCCTCCTTTCTTTTCCTCCCTCCCCTCCTTCCTTTCTCCCTTTTCCCCTTCCTTTCTCCCCCTTTCCTTTTTTCTCCCCTCCTTCTCTGCCTTCCTGTTTCTTTCCCCCATTTCTTTTAAATTGTTCTGTAGATAGAAAAGATTCATTCCTGATGTCTTTCACTAATACAGTCATATGCTTAAAACAGAATGAAAATAATGAATGACAAAACATTTGCGGAGATTTTCTGGTTATTTTAGGGATAATGTTTGGTGTAGATGCTAATGAGTTAACATAAGTTTATTTTATTCTTTAATAAAAAGCAATTTTTTTAGGTATTAGTTTTGATTCAGCAAGTGAGTTATGGGGTGAGCTACAGTAAGTCAGCACTCCTTCCTCGGTGTTCTCTACCTGAAAAATAACACAATAAAGTATGTTTCTTCCGTGGTATGCTTGGAGCCTAAAGGGGCTAATGTTTAAAGGCTTGGAGACTTTTAAGATGAAACCTGTTAAGGAAATAAACTCAAAGAAAACTACAGGCCCTTGTTTTTCCTCAGTTCTTGTTAGGGATGTAGCAGTTTTTATTGAGAGAAGTGAATTTTGCCACAGTTACAGAAGTCAATATGATACTCTAATGCTTATAAAGAGAGCAGATATATCTATATATCTATATATCTATACCATTAAACTTAAGAAAACTCTGTTTGAAATCCCACTTCTCTAAGTACAGATGTATGTTTTAAAATTAGGCATCCTTACCCACAGGGAAAAAATAAAACCATATCTCAGCTATATTTGCGATTTCAGAGGTAGATCCTGGAAGTGCCACTGGATTAATGTTTTTGACTCATGACCCATTTAAAGGTGTCCTATGCTTCAAAAATGCGAATTTAGGATACCCTAGATCCTGGATAAGACCTACAAAGGATAATTAATTTTTATATTCAGAAGGATCTTGGAGATTATTTAGACGATCAGTTCCCAAATGTTTGAATTAAGAAACTAGCACAACTTTATAGATGAAAAAAACAAAGGGAAAGACCAAGGGGAACAGACTAAAGAGTTCTCAGATACTACTTTAAAAGTAAGGACATTACAAACAAACAAAAAGTAATGACTATTTGCTTTTGCCATCATTTCATAAAAAATAATAAATTAAGATATTTGTGTGTACACAGGATTATTAGTTGACAGCCATTGAAAACTTTGTAACATATATATGATTCTTTCTTTTATGTTTTTAGTTTAAAGTCAGGTTTATTGAGGTATAATTTACATAGAATAAAATTCATCCTGTTTTGTTAATAGTTCTGAGTTTTGACAAATGTATATAGTCTAGTAACCACCACAACCATCAAGATAGAGAACAATTACATAACCCCTAAAATTCTTCAACCTCTTCCCCCCCACATGTCCTGCCCCTGGTAGCCACTGATTTATTTTCTGCCTCTATAGCTTTGCCTTTTCAAAAATGTCATATAAATGGGGTCATATAGTAAGCGGTTCTTTTAGTCTGGCTGCTTTCTCTTAGCCTAATGTATCAGGTATTATGTTGTCTGTATCAGTAAATCCTTTGCTTTTTGTGCTGAGCATTATTCAGTTGTGGCTGCAGAGTGTGCTTACCCATTCACTAAAGAACATTTGGTTTTTTTTTTTCAGAGTTGGCGGTTATAAATAGAATCACTGTAAATATTTGCATACAGGTTTGGGTGTGTGTGTGTGAACATAAGCTTTCATTTCTCTTGAGTTAGGTACCTGTGGTGGGATTGCTTGGTTATATGGTAAATAATATTTGTTTAACTTTGTAAGAAACTGCCAAATTGTTTTTCAAAGTGACTATACCATTTTGCAGTCCTACCAGCAATGCATGTGGGTTCCACTTGCTCCACAGCTTTTCTAGTGTTAGGTAGTGTTTGGGTATTTGTCTTTTTTTTTTTTTTTCCTTTTTTTCTAATTTTAGCTATTTTACTAGGTATATAATGGCATCTCATGTGGCTTTGATTTGCATTTCCTTTATGACTAATGATGTTGAGTCTCTTTTCATGTGCTTATTTGCCATCTTCTTTTTTGAAGTGTTTGTTCTAAACTTTGCCCCTTTTTAAAGAATTAATTGTTTTCTTATTATGAGTTTGAGAGTTGTTTACGTATTCTGGATATAGAAGTCAATCGTTTTTAAATCTTGTTCAATAGCAGAGTGATGTGGGGACCTTTATTATAAACACATTCCCACCCCTACTTAATAGCAACTGAATCTTTTGAGAATAGTCCTAGAACTGTAGGTTTTACACGTGAAAACTACTGACTTAGAACACTGTGGTCACCCTAATGCAGTGATTCTCCCCTACTCCAATTTCTTAAATTTGCAGTGGCAGCTCATTTCTCTGACATTGTTAAAGAATGAGCAGCTTCTTTTTTTCTTCTAGTATTGAAATTTGTTGCTCTAAGAAGAAAGGTCTGCAAACTACAGCCTGTGGGCCAACTGGGCTCATCCATTGCCTGATTTTGTACAGCAGGCGAGCAAAGAATAGTTATTACATTTTTTAATGGCTGACAAAAAAAATCAAAAGAAGAATAATGTTTTGTGACATGTAAAAAATATTTGAAATTCAAATTTCAGAGTCTATAAATAAACTTTTCTTGGAACATAGCCACACACATTTGTTTACATATTGTTTGTGGCTGCTTTCATGCTACCAAGGCCAAGGTGAGTAAATGTGACAGACTATATGGCCTGCAAAATTTAAAATTTTTACTCTCTGATGTTTTCCAGAAAAAGTTTGCTGTCTCCCACTCAAAGACCAAAACTTTCTTTTGATTTGGAGACTTTTTAAAAGATTCTTCATTCCAACTTTTTTTTTTTTTTTCCTGAAAATCTAGGCATCATCACATCAATTATCATACCTTTCCTATAATGTAATGGTGCCCTCAGGGACTGTTGTTGATTTAGCTTTTACTCTAAATGACAGCATGTTTTATTACTTCTATAGTGACTCTTAAAAATATATATTTTGACTTTTTCTTGTTTTCCTTTTTTTTTTAAGGAAGAAAACATTTATGTTCCATGTGAATTTCTAGGGATTTAAAAATTGGTTAACTAAGTAGGTAGAACTCTTATGTAAAGTAAAAGTCTGCCATCAGCCAACTCTGAGTGAGGAACTGTGGGGGCTTTCTTGAGTAAAGTACATGAGTATCCAACAATTCAACTTTTTAAAAAAAATTCCTTTTTTTTTTTTCTCTTATTTCTTATTACTGGCTCTGTACAAAACTTGTTACTGACCTTTGTGTGAATGAAGTGTTACTTGGTCTTCTTGGAAACTTGTATCAGAAGTACCCAGGCTGATTTACCACAGACTCTGAAGTATTGGTGTGTGATGAACATTTCCAGTCCTGATATAGCTCCTCAGTGACAAATACCAGGGAAGTCTCCCCTGGACTTTTTTGACTTGTTTTTCTAATGAGTCACTTTCCATTAACTTTACCCTATGTCTTTTAACTGCATAGGTAAAAGTGTGAATGACTTATTAGGATACCTTTCCTTGTTCACTGCTTCTTCATCAACAATCAAATTCATTTTGCTTAGTGACTGTAGAGGAGTCCATGATTTACTTCCCTTCCACCCCAAGATATTTTTTTAAGAAGGTACCGGGGATTGAACCTAAGATCTTGTATATGGGAAGCAGGCAATGAACCACTGAGCTACATCCACTCACCAATGTGAGTTGGTTTTTTCATTTGTTTATTTGTTTTGTTTTTAGGAGGTACTGGGGGTTGAACCCCAGACCTCCTACATGGGAAGCAGGCGCTCAACCACTTGAGCTATATCTGCTCCCCTTACGATTTACTTTTAGCAAGCATTGCATTCATTAATATTTGGATACCACCTTCCCACCAAATTCCTTAAAATATTAACCTTTTCTTTCATGTTTTGAAGTTTTATATAACTATAGAATGTTAGGGTTGTCAAATACTCCCTGTTGTATAGATGGGAAATCTGAAGCAGAGAGAGAGAAAGAAGGAACTCTAAGATCCTCATTCCTAGACTCTTACTCCTCTGCACATCCTATGGCCTAATGTGTAGGCCAGCAGCTATTTTGGAAAGAACTGTTCACTCTCAGTGTCTATATTTGTATTCAAAAGTTTTCCTATCCTGTCAGTGATTGCTGGATTGTAACTTGCCATGTGTGCTTCTATTGTTTTCCCAGGTTTCTGTGGTCACACCTCATTATTTCAAATTGGGCTTTAGTGTATCCACAAAGCATTTCTTCTTTTCTTTTTTGCTTTTGTAATTATCCCACTTAAGGCTTCACAGAGCTTTTGGCTGTAGTCCTTGGAGGGGAAAGACTGGAGGTAGAAAAAAATGATTATGGCGCTGTTGATAGATTCACATTTATTATATGTTTAACCTCTCTGAATCCTGGAAAGTTGATTTCATTGGCACTCAAGCTCACCACACTAGATTCCTGTTAGAAAACCTTTTCTGGTGTTATAAATTTCAAGTTTTCATTGGTACTTAAAACTTGAAGGGTACCTGATTTTCATACTGTCCTGATGTTCTTAATTTTTCTATTTCATAATTGATTATTAAAAGAAACATGAAATCTGTTCTAGAGAATGTAGGAGAAAGCATTGGGGTTTAGTTATTCATATTTGGTTTATCAAAACTATTTTTATTTAGTTAGTTTTCTTTCTGTTCCCATTTTATGGGTTTCCTCGTGTATTTCCCCAAAACGTGGGTAGCAGATGTTGAGCACATTCACACAATTGAAGGGAGTTAAGAAACACACATGTTTCCAAATCCTACCTACTCATCAGTATGTAATATAACTAACATTTTCTTGCATTTTTAAATAGAAATGTCTGTAGAATGTTTTTTTACCCTATACGTTTCTGCTGTGCATCAGTTCAGTAAGTGAGCTCCTTCTAGAATTGGCTTTTCTAGCATTTGCTCGTTTGCTGATACAGTAAATAATTCATCCAAATTGAAATCCAATTGGGATTTCAATGACCAACTTCAAAGGAAGGTACCTTGAACCTAGACTTGTAAGAACTGGATTCACATCTCCTCTTTACCACTTAAAAGCTGTATGGACTCAGAGTAAGCACTCAGCTTTCTAAGCTCCAATTTCCTTTCACCTGGTACATGGGGTAGCAGTGAGAGTTAACTAAGAAATGAATGTGAAAACATTTTGTAAAACTCAGTGGTATACATTCAGTCTCTTGATGTTGCTATTCCGGACCACCATTCCTGTGAGGCCTAACTCTGATCTTTTGTCTGGAGTATCCTGCTCCACTGATTAAACGTAGTCTATTCCTACCTTTCTTTCCAGGCCTAACTCAAAAGCTGATTCTCTGTTAAATTTATCCTCCTCCTTTCCTGTGTATCTCTTCAACCTCTTCGAAGTATTCGCTCTATTGAGCTCCATGCCTCAAGCCCTGTTCCGGCCTGCTAGTTCTCTCAAGAGGAGAGTGGTAGCTAATTCATCTCCATATTTCTTGGGGTCCTTATACGTAGGAGATGTTCCAGAAAACTGGTTAGCATATCTGTGAATTTGTGCTCAGAGGGCAAACCAACCATAACTAACTGATCTAATGACACTAGAATAAGAGCTATGAGCATTTGCCTGAATTCACGGAGGTGTGAAGGATGGGACTAGAAGCAAGTCATTTTTGTTTTTTATTGTATGAGTTTTCCCATCTCTTGAATTTCTGTAGGAGGCTTATTGGTATTGAGATCAACTCAAGGCCTAAAAACAATTAGTCTCTTTTTTAGCAGTGATCTTACCTGATTAGTTATATAAGACACTGTTAATATATGCACATTTTCTGAGAATATAATATGGTGTCATTTTATTGTTGTTAACAGAGGATCTATTTCGTTTCTTAGATGGGATTGGATTCCAATTAGAATTTTTATTTGTACTGTATTCTACTTTAACTCTACTTTTAGATAAAGGGGCGGGGCTTAAAAAGTTTTAACTAAATAGATAAAAATAACAAGTATTTTTTAAGTTCTTGATTGTAAGAAGATAACTATAAAGAATCTCAAAGTGTTGCGTTGGAAACTAAAAAGATGAATGTATAGATTGCAAACTTGGAATGGTTTATGATGAAAAGAGAGGGAAAAACTTGAGCAAAAGTGTCAGCTCAAGAGATTTTGCTTTGGGGATGGATGGAAATTGTTTCTTAAATAAAAACATATATTCAATAGCCATTATTTATAGAATGCTTATTGGTGAATGTCAAGGTCAGTTTAATGTGGGTTGTGTTCCCTACTATATTTCAGTGCCTAAAACAGCCCATATAAGTGCCCAAACATTTTTTTGAATGAATAAATTTATTAGGTTCATGCTTCATAAAGATTATATAATTAGCAAAATAAAAAGAATCATTGTTCTCACTCAGTTTTTTCTTTGCGTTTAATTCATACTTATTTTAGAATGGCTTTCTAAAGTAGGTGTACTATTTAGTCTCTTTTCAGCTTCATATGGTATTTTTAGATGTTAACAGTGCTTTTAAAACATACAATCCTACAAAAACAAATTTATGTTTCTATGTAGGTATTATATCAATTCTTTTTTAAATGACCAAAGTAATTTTTGATTCCTTAAGAAACAAGTAAGGCAAGTAAATTCTCTGTAGCAGAAAGGTGTTTGGTTAGCTAGACTTCCTGTTTACAGATGTAGGCTGCTCTTAATTTTCATTCACTTCCTCTGTGGGGAACTACATTCTAATCAAGTATGCTGTAGAGTGTACTGAAGCCAGTTGAAGTAGCGACACATAGAGATATCTAGGGCATTTCGAACATATTTTAGTTGAACCTAAAAAAAATTTTGGTGATCTTGGAGTAGGCTTTTGAACATGAAAAGTCTTAGCTTTCCCAAGCTGTACTCTGATCATCTAGCCTCAGGAAAACCTTTTAGTAAATAGCACCTTCCAAATTTGTATTTATTGAACAGTTGGTTACTGATAACATGATCTCATTTTACCCTGATACTGAGGGTTCTGTGAGAATTGATAGTTGGTACAGGAAGAGCCTACCTTTTTATAAGCACCAGATTCAATGAAAGGTTATTTTAAGATTTACTGGTGTTAAAGCTATTGTTCAGTTGGATAAAAGCAGATGTTTTTCATTTTGTATGATATAAATAATAAAAGCAAGAACACCAACAAAGAAAACGTATTTGGTGCAGGAAAACGCACATCAGACATCCTGTTGGATGTGATTGTTGCATTTTTAGATGATGTGTTTGTATCCAAGAGACAAATGCTTATGATTTACACAGACTCAACTGTATTTCATTCCACTATATAATATCTAAGTTGGATGAGTTCTCAAAGATAATTTAGACTATGCCCTTACAGGTCAGATCATTGAAACTGTGATTTAGAAAGTGATTTGTCAAAGGTCAGATGGTGAAATACCGACAGAACCAGGACTAAAATTATGACAGCTGTCTGGACTTCAGAACAGGGCTCTTTGTACCTCAGCTTGTTTGTACCTTATGTGCTACAATAAAGATATTATGTGTTTTTATAAACTGGGCAAGAAATACCCACATTTCTTAAAGATGCCATAATATCTTGTGGTTTTGGCAGAAAGCTTTTACTAGAGCAACTCAACATACCGGCATTAGGAAAATCCATCTAGTTTTAGTCATGATGAAAAATTTTAATCTACATGTTAATTTGTTGGTTAGATTTTAACTACCCTCCTATTCTTAGTGGTGATACTTTGATGATTTTTCTAATTCAGTAAAACCATAAGCACATAACTTTCACATATAATTCTACTTTGCTTTCTAGCCCTGGGCATTCAACTGAAAAAAGTTTGAAGTGATTGAACTTTTTAAACATTTTAGACCTACCAATTTCCCCTTAAATCAGGCCCTCAGTAAGTATAGGAAACATCTTCTCCCGCAGCTGGAGCGACTAGATTAGAAAAAAATGATAGAAATGCAGTTGTTTGTATTATAATTCCTTTCCGGGGAACATTTTCAAAGATTTATAAGAGGAAGTAGTAATGGCATATTTCAATTTAGATTCTATACTGGAAAAGTGACTAGCTCAATGTTAACCTGTGACTTAGTGGAACTTGGCTGGAAGAAATACTTAAAAGAGAAAATAACTAATTGTAAGAATTCATTAACTCTGATGCTGATGATAATAATTTTCATTTATTGGACTTTTTCTTATTGAATGGCAGACACTCTTTCCATTCACATACCTTATCTCATTTAGTCTTCAGAATATTTATCCTCATTTTATAGATGAGGAACATAAAGCCCAGAGAGATTAAATAATTTGTCCAAGGTCTTTTAGCCTCTAAGCGAGAGAAGTGGTATTTGAGCTCTGAGTTGTGTTTTTCAGAGTTATGTGCTTCAGAGTTGTGTTTTTTCCTTCTCCAAAATACTCTTTAAACATTAGACAAAATCCCAAACAGAGCCATGTTGCCACTTTATATATACTCTGTTCAGATTTTGATTATTGAAGAGTTATTAAGAAATCTCAGCTTCCTTTTTTTACTGGAATTTACCACTGTGGTTGTCAGCTGCAGTTTTTGCTTCACTTTTCTCATAGTACTACCTGAGTTTCCAGCCTTCTTTAGGAATAGAGAAGGGGTTAACCATTAAAAGCTCACACCTAAGTACTACTATGGTGAAAACAAATTTCCTCTGGGGTGGGGCTGTGGGGTGGGAATCCTCTTCTGATGAACTACATCTACATAGGGAGCCAAAGTTGTTGACCCACCCATTAATAAAATCTCTGATGCACAGCCTGTTCCCTTAGGAATTTTATGGGCCAACTTTGAAACACAGGCTAACTTCTTCCAATTTACTATTGGGTCATCTCCATATTTTATATAGGGTAAATGTATAGGGGATAAATTCTAATTTTAATGTAAGCCTACTTATAATTAGCAAAGTAAATCTCCTGATCTTCTGGGGGGGGGCGGGGGTGGTGATTTGAAATATTTCCCTATATTGTCTTAAAAAACCCAAGTTGATTGTACCCATGATTTCAAGTTATCTTTTAGAAAAACTAATTTCTACTCAGTGAACGTGACCTATTACTAAGCATATAATGGCCTATAAGTGTAGAATTGACAATCTGTCAAGATTTATCCTTTTTCTTTCTGTTTATGCTTTTTGATTTGCATAAGCCAATTACTAGAAATGTGTGTAGAGAGGTCACAAGTTGTTACTAGAATGAAATTGTGAGTGTTACAATTTGCTTTATGGGAGCAAGATTCCAAGGGATTATTTCTACTAGGCCTACTTACCACATTACCTTTATCACTGAAATAATATTTGGGAATTTTTGGTATTGCTTTCAGTGTTGAAGTTGAAATTTTCTTATCCTAAGAGGAAAAAAAGTGCTAGCTAAAGTATCTGCTTGCAGAAGAGAAGTAGAATATGGGAATATCTGATTCAAGGATGAATGGAATTTGCAGTAGTTCGTACTTAAGAAAACTCTCTTGTCATATGAAGCCAGTAAACCAAAATGGTTTTCTTCTCCTAGTGTAAACTAGTACTTAAGTTGGGTTGGATGTGATCTTTTGGGTTTTAATGGGCATGACTGGGTTTATCCTACTGAGGTTTAAAGAGATGGGTGGCTTTTCTTTCTAGGCTAAGGCAAACAGAGGACTGCCAAACCATTTGAGGGCTTGTTTAAGTGCCAGGAAAAGTGCCATTCAAATAGTGGAACAACTGAAGGTTGAAGTTTCTTTAGGGATACGTGGAATCAGAATACTATCTGGATGTTCTTAGTGAAAAATTGCTTTTAACCCTGCAAAGCTAAAGAACTTACAATGAGTATTATTACCGTTACTCTGATTTTATAGCTGAGCAAATGTTAAATGATGTTAAATAGCTTGGTGAAGATGATTCAGCTAATGAGTGGAAGATCCAGGATTAGAACTAGGTTTGCCTGACTCCATATTGAGTGCTCTTAGTTATACCATACTGCTTTCTTGTACAATACGTATTCACTAGGTATCTCATGGAGTCAGGGTTCAGTGCTATGTACTATAGAAAACACTATATTAGAGTGTCCTCTTTTTAAGTGTAATTTTCATAGTCATCTCTTTATTTTAATTACGAAATTTTATAAATCCATTTAAAAATAAACTGACATATGAAAGCAGCATGTTTTCTTTTTAATCCTTTTCAATCATTTTTATGATAGTAAGTTAAATTACTTATTTACCTTCTGTGTACGTTCAAATATTCCTGAATGTTCTACATTAGAACGCCAGTGTATAATGTAATTTTTCTTTAAGGAAGTCTTTGAAAGCAGAATAAATTTAAGAGATTACTCCTCCAATTGTGATCGATTTATTTTTCAAGAATACTTGAAGTTCAGAAATACACATAAACTCACACTCACATACGTTTACTAACCAGAAACTAAGGTTCTTTAGTGAGTGTTTGATTGGTAAAGTATTAGAGATCTGGTTGGTTTTTTCAGTAATAGTTACATTTCTCAGAATTGAATTCTTTTATTATATTGGATTCTGATTCACTTTTCAAGTGGGGATTTGTTCACTTTGTCTCTATAGTTGTGTCTGCACAGTGGTTGTTTGATAAATGTAGGAAGACTATTGACCTTTTCACCCTCCTGAGGTTAGCAAAACTACTATCACTTTAGGAAGCATAGGAGAAATGTCAGTATACAAGTACTTTGAAGATAAATCACTGGTTCATATAAGACCAGTGATAGTTCAAGACTCTTGATTGTCCATGCTGGCAAAGTGACTTATCTGTCTTGATTAAAACATGAACAGGCATGCACTCACACACAAATACACATGTATTCAAACACACATACACATATACATTGTTAAAACATCTTTAAATGCTGCTGAGCCTAAGTTCAGGTTTTGTGAATGGTCCAGTTATCTAAGTTTCTCCTATTCTATCACATGCTGATTATTGTCTAGAGCACTGTTGTCCAATTTAACTTTTGTGATGGTGGAAATATTTTATAATCCTCACTGTCCAAATGATAACCACCAGCCCCCTGTGAGAACTTGAAATGTGGCTGGTAAGACTGAGAAATTGAATTTTAAAATTTTAATTTTAATTAACATATTAGGCCACACTGGTCTGGAGTTCACTTAGTCTTAGACCAGCCTGGTCTTTACTCTTCATATATCATATGGAAAATAAAAGAAATTTCTTTGTGATTATAGAGGACAGAATCATGATGGATCTTTAGAAGATACAGAACTTTCGTCCATTTTAAGGAAAAATGTTCTAATATTTCCTCCATTTAATAATGGACCAGTTGGGATGTACATTACTTAAGATTTCGAAAAGAGGCTTAGTGACCACTTGATAGCGATGCAGGGACAGAACCCAAGTATAAATTTTATCGGGACTCAGACTAGAAGACCTCTAGGATGAACTCATTTTGAGATTATGAGATGTTTCTTGGAACAAAGGAAGCTCAACCTAAGTGATTTGTGTTAATATTTGCATCTTCTTAGAATGGACAAGGTCTAAGTCATAACTTTTCTTGGGTAGATTGTTTTGTAACTGCCAACACAGAAAGGTTTTGGCTTCAAAGTACCAATCTCTAAAGTTGTTGCCCTCTAGCATAGGAAACTTGTGAGGTGGTGTTGGTGTGTGTATATATGTTTTATCATTTCTGGCAACTTGTCAGGTATTTCCTTATGGAAAGTCTTATCTCTAAGAGTTCTCCCAGTATGCGTGAAAATTGCTGTTTCCACCCTGCAACCTTTTTTTCCTTTTTTTTCTCTCTGTTCCCTTCACCCTGTCAGATGGAAATTTCTGACTCAGCCATTTTCTCTCTTCCAATAAGTTACCCAGTTACTCTGTGGTCTCTGATAATAATGTAAATGGTCAGTGATATTAAAGTAGTACTTCTGATTTGAGGACTTATAATATCTCAGCATTTTCAAAACCCGCTTGCCTGCAATCTAGTATGTCAGTGGTTAGCTGTAATATATTTACTTGCCAAACAAGTGGTTTGAGTCATTGGGGTTTTCATTTAACTTTGAATTTGGAGGATTAGAAAAAAATAATAACTTAGAAACTTACTTTGATAAATTGCATCAGAGTGAAATGTTAGGATTAAAACAATTGTTTTTCTTTTTGAAATGCCTCTCTTCATTGTCCTCAGCCTAGAGTGGTTTTGGAGATGTCTGTGTGCCTGTGTATACGAATGCACGTTTAAAACTCATACTTTTCTGTAAAACTATTGATGATATCCATTATATAATTTAGTGCTTTCTATTTAATTCCTGACATAGTAACTGAACCTACTTTCATATAGTACTAGGTTAAACATTTCTTTCCCAGTGAAGAGTTGATATTATTTCAATTTTCTTATGAGAACTGAGCAAATTCTCTTAAGTCCCTTCTTAATTTGGTTATCAGAAAGATCAGATACAAATTTGAGGCCTTATATAGATCTTGGCTTTTAGCATTTTTTCCTTCTTTAAAAACAACAAAACTTTTTTTTTGTATCCTTTTATTATGCTTTTAAAAAAAGCAAACTGTGTAAATAAATTGAATCAGTAAAACCTTGCTGCTGCAATTCACTTTTTCCCTACTAAATATTTGTTGCTTAACTATTTAGATGCTTAAATTAGATTAAAAACATGTATCTTTTTGTTATAAAATATTACAAAAAGGATTATAAATAGGTTCTTCCTTCATGATAGATAAATTGGAAAGTATGGAAATGTTTAAAAAGGAAAATAAGCTTCATTGTAATCCTAAAGTACATAATCATTGTTAGGGTTTTGATGTTTTTCCTTTCCAGTATTCTATATTAGAATTTTAGTTGAAGTTTCAGGTATTTCACCTATAGTCAGATTATACTGTAGAGATGCTCACAAGATCAGCTCTGTGGGCTTTGCCCATAGCATGGAGAGTAACTTTAAGTCTCTCCTCTGCCTTAGTCTATGTGATGTGCATATGGATGGTCATCTAGGGGGTTATAAAATAGCAGACTTCTAAGTGCCATTAGTTTATACAAAACATCCAAATGCTCTGGAGAAGGTGATGGCGAAGGCAGGAACAAAGACTGATGAATAATCACTGTAGGTTGGCAGGTTTTATTCTCTGAAGACCGTTTTACCTATAGCTATGTAAAGAGGGGTTGTGTTACTTGAAAGGAAGTGGTCTTCATGTAACTGAGATATTTAAGATGAGTCCAAATGATTGCTTGGACACAATAAGGCTGGACCAGACAACTACTAAAACCCTTTATAATAATCAGTGCTTATAATTTTAAGAAAGTGGCGAATTTGTCAACACCTTTTTATGATAAGTGACTATCATTTAGAAATAAATGAGGGACCTGGGGAACTCGACCTGTCATCTAGAACGTTTATTATTCTCAGAGATATTCCCTTAGGATTAAAGACTTTCATACTCTTAAAGACAGTTTGGTATTCTAATCAAGATGGTGACTTTAGAAGATGAGACATTTGTAGAACTTTGCAGAGGATGCTGAGTTATGATATTGTAGCCCTTGTTGAGCTTTTTAACAAAAAAGGTAGCTTTTTATCTTTTTGTAATGTTTATTGCAGGATAATTAATCCTGAAAAAGTCTTTTCTAGTACCAGGAATTCTCAAGATTTCTTTCTCTCTGTATCTCTCAAACTTGACTTATTTTTCCATTCACCTTATACTTAATTTATTAAAACTTTCTAATTTTTTAAGACTGTTTTCAAGATAACCGGCTTGTAAGAACATGGGCCAGTTTCCTCTTTGCTCTAGATTCTGCAAATTCCTATCAGCATCTCCAGCATACACCACATTCTTTGCTTCAAGATGCTATGTGCAACCTAAGACCCTACAAGATTGTTTGGCCTAACAAATATGTCCTTATATGGACACAACAGTTTTCATGTACTGGACTCCAATCTGGCTTTGCCATTTATTTAGCTTCCAATCTGGCTATGCCATTTATTTAGCTCTGCAACTCTGGTTATGTTATTCCAACTCTCAGAGCCATCTTTTCTTCCTACATTGAATGATACATTTAACTACTGTTGTCCAAAGACACCGACAGTTGACCATCTGCCTCAGTATACCTCCGTTCTAGGTATTCATGGTTCTATTAGGTAATCAATGTTTCCATTAGAATACATCTGAAATTTGGGGTGAGGGAAGCAGAAACCCTGTTCTTGTCATCTTATGCAGTGTTGGTAGACATTCAGCTCCTTAGCTTTGTTTCAGATGATCTAGATGATGGAGATGGGATCACATTTGTAAAAACTGCATTATTTCAGAATCATCATTTTCCTCAGGATCCTTCCTTTCCATAAACAGTTATTTGGAAACTACTATCCCAGTCACTGTGAAAATGTTTGAGACATCAGAGTCTAGAATGTATGCTGGGGAAACAGATGAGTAAAGTTAATTATAATACAATCAGTACTACAGTACCATCATATTTATTACATGCTATGAGATCACCAAAAAAAAAAAACAGGTAAATCTTCTTGGCTGTATGCAAACGAGTCAGTTGTGATGGTTTCGTTTGCATGTTGTATAGTATTGAATTTATAGGGAAGATGACATTTGAAGGTTGCTTATCAATTTTCTGGTAGGTGGAGGGGGTAGAAGGGGTGCTTCAGGCTAATAGAACATGACCCTACACCCCAACCCCAACCCATGCAATGATGATCACACTTCCTTCAGACTTGTAAGGCTTTCCCACTCCCTATGTTCCACACTCACACCAACCAACCAACTAAAACATAACCAAAACCAATAACCAATAAAAAATTCCCAAACAGTTGAAACTTTGGTTAATGATACTTGGTTCTTCAATTAATCATTTGCATGCACATGTGGAATGAAAGTCTGTCTTAAACAAAGGAATTACAGAAATTCCCTGCACTTTGCGGGGAGTTTAGTAAGGGGAGCTAATTATACTAAGGTGGACCTGATTTAATTATATTGTCTGGTCAGAAGGATCATCTGCCTCCCAGACCTATGTAATAACTATGGCATATTGGAAAGAGTAGGGGCTTTAGAGAATTAATGAGAAAAGTAGCCCTGCCATTGAATACATGGACTAAGAACAAAGTAAATGAGGGTAGAACATCTGTGCTGTTTCGCTTCAGCCAAAATTAGGTGTCACTGCCCTTCTTCTGTCATCCTGCATTCAGATTTTATTAATTTCATTGAAATGGAAATTTTGGGACACTAAAAGACAGTGAAAGAGCAAAACTTTCAGTTACCCTTTATTTCCTAGTACATTGATTGCTTAAACATTACTTAGATATTATTATTGTTTTTTTCAACCTTCTGCCTATAAGTGGGGAATTTCAATTGTCAGAGTGATTAGCGATTCACAGCTGGCCACCTTTGTGCATTTGGGGGCTCATAAATTGGGGTAGGTTGGTTAGAACAGTATCTGTAGTCTGCATTGGCCACTGAAGGTGGCGATGTTGGTGTCATTTTGGTCCCTTTACATAAACTTTGCTGGGGTGAGAATGTAGAAGATTTGGCATTAGGATAAGATCTGTTCACAGACTCCCTGTATCCCATTTCTCTTCTACTTGGGCAATTTTATTAAACTTCGAACAAAGAGAGGCTCTTCATTAATAGACTAGGGAGGAGACATTACTTCTGTAGGGCAGCAAATAGGGTATGGGGATTTACATATGCTATTATTTCTTAGTTAAAATTGTCTTTAATATTTCAATTAACAACATATTAGTCTTATATTTATTAATAGTCTCTTTCTCCAAAGGGAGGAAAACTCACTGAATGATGTTGGAATTGAGAGAGGTAGGGTTAGATTCCAAGTGGAGATTTTCCTTGGAATTTCCCACAGCACTCACTACCTCATTGGATTTTTATTATGTGCTAAATGGGATAGTGAATATAGATGCAGTTTGATACCTATGAAACAGTGCAAATGAAAAGAGCTTTTTATTGCCATTGTTTCTCAGAAGTGAAACTGTGACTGCTAGAGGGCCTATTCTTGGGAGATAATGAGACAAAGTAAACTATGTACCATCTTTACTGCTCCAGCTTCTGAACACATGTACCACTGTTAATCTTAACCTAAATTTAATTTATTCTTCTATTTCAGAGAACCCAATTCATATTTGTCTTATTTTAATTAGTATTTAATGATACTATTCTTTCCTGACATAATGTAATAAACATCTGTTTCTTCCAGGAGTTCTTTGAACAGAAGCATTTGGGGCGAGAAGATCAGGGTTTGATTTCCAATCCATTTTTTTCTTTGTTGGGTGATTTTGGTCAAACCACTTAACTTCTCTGAGCCTTACTTTTCTCATGAATAGAAATGATGATGTTGGAAAAAACCTGTATCTTCAGGTGGTTAGGATGAATAAATATGAAAGTGCCTTGTAATATACATGGTGCTATACAAATGTCAATTGTGGCTACCTGTCATTACCAAACTTTTGCAAGACAAATGGGACATCTTCCTTGTTCATAGAAGGGATTTTTGTGTTATAGAACAAAGGAATGCAAACGTAATCCGTGCTCTCAAAGCAAATGAGTGTGTACTCCATGTGCTACTGTCAGCCTTTATAAAAAAACAGGGCAATTCACAAAATTCTACCTGCATAAAAGGCAATGCAAATACATAGTTGGGGAAAAGTCTGTAGTTATTATTAATCCAGGTATTTTTATGTGGGTGGAAGCATATAAAAATTGAGTCATAGGAATTGTGTTTTCAGAACGAGTTGGGGTGTGGGTAAAAGAATGATAAAAAGAGAATGAGTTCTTCACTGCTAGTTTGCATAGAGTTAACTGGGAAAGAGTTGGCTATGTGCCTGCTATTTGGATTTTGTGTGAGTGACATGCTGCCATTCCTTAGGGCAGAAAATTCTAGGTTTGGTTGTAATGGGGTGATTAGATGATGTGTACTCATTCTACATATTTGACTGGTGTGAAGAAGGGGAATTCTTGATAACAAGAGCACAATTTAATTCTTGTTTAAAACTTTTAAATGCTTGAACAGAATTAGTTTAGTAAAATTTTCCCCCACTAAGTTTTTTTCTTTCTCACAAGTGCTGCCAATATAAATACAGGCTAAGTTCTTGATACTTGGCTAAAATTTGAGAATTTGCCTATTTAGTGGAAGAATAAACTAAATTCCTGCTGCCATGAAAGGGGAGGGAATTTGGGGGGGCTGGGTAGTGGTGGTGGTGATAATGGTGGTGGTAGGGGGGTCATTTCCATTTTCCATGAAAAAAGGTAAGGAGATCCAAAGATATTCTTATCCTATCACTTCCAAACTTGAATCACCTTTCTGAAACATATTAAAAGCTTAGTTTGAAAGAGAACATCTTATTTCTGAGTGAGGAAAAGAGATACCAGCTTTAAACTTAGCTTTCTAAAATAATCTTAAATTTTTTGATGTAAAATAACTAGTCATTTACTTCTCCCTGTCTTTATTGGTGGGAAGCTGAGGTGGTCTTAATCTGATACTCTTAATACTCTTAATGGCTAAGAAAACCCTTTTTGTAATACAGTTTTAGAACTCTGAATCTGTTATCATTGGGCCAGAATTTTAGGGGATATTCAAATCAATGATGTTCAGTTTTCTCTTTCCCTTTAAATGCTGATTATTAGGGCGTGAAGAACTAAGTTCTGTTTTCTTCATAATCGGTAAGTGGAGGGCAGATGAAGGTGTTTTCTGCGAAAAAGGAACAAGTTGTGCTGTAACTAAAGTATATGGAAAACCCCACAATTATTGGTACGGGAACATGAGGAGGATTTGTCTGGGACTAGAGGGGTAAAGCTAGCAAGCACATATACCTGAAAAAAGGTGTATGAGGACAAATAATAAGAAAGCAAAAAGAAGATAACCATGGGAAGCAGATGCAAGAAGAGAAAAAGAAGTATGGGTGGACCGCTCTGTGCTTTTCTGGACTTTGTGAATACTATATGCTGATAACTTGGTGTAGCTAGAAGGGATGGCTTGGATTATTTTTTAATATGTAGGGAGTCCCTAGGGACATAGCTACTCCTCTGGTCATATTGCTCTACTCTGATCTTTTCTCATTACACTGAAGGGTTAGGAGGTAAATTTAATTTGATTAAATGTAAGAATAGCAATAATTCTTTAGTTAGTATTTGATGCTTGGGCTGGACCTCGGGGCTTTCAGCTTTCCTCAACAGAAGTCATTATTATAGAAGCAAAAGGAGTATGAAATCTTTAGGACTTCACTTTTTATGTCTATTAAAGACTAACATTGGATTCTGATTTAGGAGAAGTAGGTTCTGGCAGTGACTACACCTCTGTATCTGTTGACATTTCAATTTCCCCGTCAGTAAAATGAGGGCCCTAAACAAACATTCTTTGATATCCTTTTTGATAAAATAATAACAACATAGGTAATTGTAATAATTTAAAAAATAACAATATTATTATTTTTTGAATGTGGCATCTTGAATGTCTAGTTCTGTTAATTAATGGAGTTTGCTCGTTTATTAGAGGTAGCTATTGGTTGGAGTGAGATGGAAGATGGTAGTAAGTAGCAAATTTTTCTTTGGTGCCTGTCATGTAAACTGTGTATCAGGAATGCCTGTGGAACAAAGAGTCAGCTGTTGAGCATGACACACAGGGCCTTTCAAAGCTGTCTTATCTTTTGTTAATAGTCCCTTTAGACCCTCTGTGCTTCCGGCATAAAGAAAGAACTCCAGAGCAGTCTATTCAGTTTTGTTTTGTTTTATTTTTAATTTTGTCTTTTCTCATAATTGGTCCCAGTGCCAAGAATGCTTACTACTCTGCCTATGGAAATTTTGACCTGGCCTTTGACATCTGTTTCATATGGTCACTACTTTAAGGTTTCTTGACACTCTCTGCCCAAGTCACCTATAATCCTTACCCCTATCCCCAATGCATGACAAACATAACTGCTCCAATGTTTCTGTCCTCAGAGGACTTTCTATAGGTATTTAACATTTATCAAATTATATTATGCTTGTTTATCTTTCTTTTACTTCTTCCTTCTTGAGGGCTTAGAAGTATCTCATTCATTCTGAAATAGAGCTCAGTAAATGTTGAAAAAAATGAGTGTTCACTAGATGCTCCCTATGCCATTTGTTCTTTTAAGGATCCATAGCTGAGTGAGAGTCATCCCTCTCTTCAAAGAAAATAGATGAGTAATATAAATCCCCTCTCCCCTCTCCCCTCTCCCCTCATTTCTGATACCTGTTTAACTTAATATAAACCAATTCATTATATAATTACATACATATCTGGATTTTAAAAATCATTAAAACTGTTTCTTTTAATGGGAATGAGGGAGGATTCTAATTTTTATTTGAATGGTGTTTGACAAATTTACAAATTGCTGCTATCAATTTCCTTACTGTCCAGCCAAACCATTGGTGACAGCCCATAAATCATTATACCAGTGCACCTCCGGCCATTTCTCCTTCCATGCAAAATGAATAACCAGGTGCACTGCTCGAAGTTCTGCCTATTGGGAGGATTTCCCCTCACTATTGTCCTTCAGGAATGTCCAAAAAAGGGGCTGCAGTGCTGCAGCTGTCTACTTTCTTGCGGTACCTGCCTGTTGTGCAGAACCATCTTGTGAATCAGAAGTCTCCTCTTCCTCAGTCACCTTATTGTAGGGAACTCCCCAAGAGGCCATAGCTGTGGGCTGGTAAAGAGAAGGTAATGTGGTAGCAGAGGGGTCATGGGCATTTGGGCTATTTCTTCATGTAACTTACTTCAGAAACCACTCAAGCCCTATCTTATATACCACTTCCATTTTATGATGGAGTGCTGCTGTGCATGCCCAAATTTATGGTTTGGTAAGTCAGACAACACCCAGCTCATGATAGGCAAATCAGGTATCATGGTAATTTGGTGGCCCATGGTTAAGCATTCAGTCTTCATAACGGTGCAGGAGCAGGCCAAACACTGTTTACCAAAAGGAGAGTAGTTATCTGTAGAGAATGGCAAGACTTTGCTCCAAAATCCTAAGGGTCTGCATTGTGATTCACCTACAGGGTTCTGCCAGGGGCTCCACAGAACATCTCTATTTGCCACTGACCCTTCCAGTACCACTGGATCTGCTAGATCCTATGGCCCACATGGCAGAGCGTCTTGCATAGCAGTCTGAACCTGTCACAGAGTTTCCTCTTGTTCTGGTCCCCACTCAAAACTAGCAGCTTTTCTGGTCACTTGGTAAATGGGCCAGAGTAGTACACCCCAGTGAAGAATACCTTGTTTCCAAAATGCAAAGAGGCCAAGTAGGCATTGTGCCTCATTTTTGGTCACAAGAACGGCCAGGTGCAACAGCTTTTCCTTCATTTTAGACGGACTATCTTGACATGCCCCACACCACTGGACACCTAGAAATTTCACTAAGGTTTAAGGCCCTTATATTTTTGTTGGATTTATCTCCTATCCTCTGACACACAAGTGACTTACCAATAAGTCTAGAGTAGTTGCTACGTCTTGCTCACTAAGTTCAGTCAATATAATATCATCAATATAGTGAACCAGTGACATGTCTTGTGAGAGGGAGAGACGATCAAGGTCCCTATGGACAATATTATGACATAGGATCGAAGAGTTGATCTACTCCTGAGTTAGAACCATGAAGGTATATTGCTGGCCTTGCCAGCTGAAAGCAAACTGTTTCTGGCAGTCCTTGCTAACAGTAATTGAGGAAAAAAGCATCTGCCAGATAAATAGCTGCACACCAGGTACCAGCAGATGCGCTGATTTTCTCAAACAATGATACCACATCTGGAACAGCAGCTGCAATTGGAGTCAACACCTGGTTAAATTTATAATAATCCATTGTCATCCTCCATGATCCTTCTGTTTTCTGCACAAGCCAAATAGAAGAGTTGAAAGGGGATGTGGTGGGAATCACCATCCCTGCATCATTCAAGTCCTTGATGGTGGCACTGATCTCTGCAATTCCTCCAGGAGTCCAGTATTGCTTTTGATTTGCTAGTTTGCTAAGTAGGGGCAGTTCTAGTGGCTTCCACTTGGTCTTTCCTACCATAGTAGCCCTCACACCACAAGTCAGGGATCCAGTTTGGGGATTCTGCCAGTTACTGAGTATGTCTATTCCAATTATACATTCTGGAACTAGGGAAATAACCACAGACGTATATTAATTAGCTCGGATGTTAAAGAGGGTGCCTGTCGGTCAATATAGAATATCTCCTTTCAGTATATTCTGGCCATGACCTACCCCAGAGTAAGGGGCCTGTCAGGGAAAGAAAGAGCTCTTGCTGGTATGGGAGTCAGGAGGCTCAGAAGCTAGCCTCCAGCCTTGTCACCAACATGCTGTATAGTCTTTTATCAGTCCATTCTTCCTTCTGGCCAGCAGTTTCCCCACCTATTAAACGAGAGGATTAACTAGCCCACCTTGAAAGTACTTTCAGTCCCTGAAATATAAGGTGACTTGGACCTCAAGTTGTTAGAGTTTGCTGAGAATGTGTCTGAATTTGTCTTTCTATTGGAATTACTAGTTTTGCTGATCACCTTTGTATTTGAGCAAGGGATAAGTACTTCATTTTCAGTTTAATATGGTTCTTGGGCAGGGATGCTTCTTCCATCACAAAATCATTTCAAAGTAGTTTAGATATCTCCAGGATCTCCTTACTTTTTGATTGCATTAACTCTCAGTGAGGGACAGGGCTGTGTGAATGTGTATGTGAACATACCCACTCTTTATAGATTGGAATTTCTGGACCTCTGGCTTTTATAACCTCTGTGGTTAATATCCCAATTCAGGCCATAGATCAGAGCATACCATTATTTTGACACTCTCCTTAGCACTGAGCAGGTACTGTGTGGGTTTTGTGAATAAAGACTTCATTCCAACTTGTCCCTTGTCACTATTTTGTGCATTGTGAATTGTAAAGCTGATCGTCCTGAAATGTTAAAAATTGATACTTTTTTTTCATGTAAACAAAATCCTTTCCCCTTTTGTTAAAATACTGCTAACCAACCTTCCTCTTTTTTTGCTTTTCCTCCCTCATCCTCTACAGTATGCCGAGATTTTGCTGTCCTGGAGGACCACACCCTGGCTCATAGCTTGCAGGAACAAGAGAGTGAGTAATGGCCCCTCCTCATTCATGCGACTTCAGTGTTCTTTTCTTATTGTTAGCTTGAGGCCTATTTTTAGGGTGAGACAGAGAGAAAACATAGTCACCAGGCTATGACATCCATCCATCTTGAAGGACCTGTCTAGACAAATGAC
>PVKH010004626.1:0-23123 GCA_004027955.1 Chaetophractus vellerosus | reverse complement strand
ACATAGTATAAGATAAATGAGCATGTGTTAAATGGAATAAGATATAAGATATTCTCTAGAGCTTTGGCAAGTACAGAATATATTCTCATTCCATCCATTTGATTTTACCAATGTTATTATGGACAAGATTTTCCACATGAGGAATTTCTCCAAGTTTTAAAGAAGAGACCAGGAACCACCAGCCTTTTGTTATTCTCAAGTTTTACTCATAGAATAATGAACAAAAATTAAACTTTAGATATTGTAAATATCAACACTCCTTTGGCCAGAAAAAGAAATGAAGGTGGAACCAGTTTTAAGGGCTTTGTTCAGGAAGACACAGCTAGTTAATAATATACACACATACACACACATACATATTCACACATGTATATATTCGTGTACATCAATATGAATATATAGATATAAACTTATACATATATGTACATATATATACACACACACAAAATTGACTCAAAAATATAGCTGTTACTGTTGATATCAGATAGCAGAAACCTAACAGGATTTGGTGTTGTTAAGAACTGGATTCAAGTCCCAGGTTGGCTTTTACAACACATGGAAGGTGTAGCCATTTGGCAGTTTGAAGTAATTATGAATTCCAAAAAAATGATATTGAATCATGCTTATAAACTGATCTGTTAATCTGGGTATGATTAAATTATGATTAGGGTGTTGACTGGGCCACATCAGTAGGGTGTTAAGCCCCACCCCTTGGTGGGTAGGAGAATCCAATACAAAAGGCAAGGCAAAGGACAGAGGGAGCAGTTTTTGAGAAGCAGTTCTGATGTTGGAGAGAATGCCCCAGGAGAAGAGAAGTGAGCCATTTGCCTGATAGTCTAGCGCTGATCTTGTGGAGGAAGCAGAGGAGCTAAGCCAGGAGAGAAACCCAATCTCAGGAAGAGAGGAACCCAAGAAGCCTGAACCCTGGCAAATGTTGGCAACTGTCTTGCTTCAACACGCAGCAATGGACTTTGGTGAGGGATGAAACTTATGCTTTATGGCTTGGCAACTGTAAGCTTCTACCCCAAATAAATACCTTTATAAAGACCAACCAGTTATTGGTATTCTGCATCAGCACCCCTTTTGGCTGACTAATACAGAAGGAGTGTATCCTGCTAACTAATAAATCTATAGTTCCAGCAGGAGTGTACAATATTGTATATATGGTACATATACAATGAGTTATCAGTGTTCGTCAATAAACAGGAAAATTATGTATGGGGAAATACATGTGAATTATTTCCTCAGATTATGATTTATTTCCAGTGCTGTGTATCTTCTATCCAGGAGCTATGCCCTTTAAATGTCCAGTGACTTAGAGGCTTCAGATTTCTTTTGGACTTCATAAATTTAGGAGATTTCTTAAGCCATGTAAGGATAAGAAATGCCTTGATTTCAGCCTAATTTTGATAGGATAATATCACAAAGAATATAAAAGCTCCATGCTTTCAGAATCATATTAAGTTCTCACCCCAGTGTCCCTATTCCATCTAAACTGCATTCTGATGCCAAAACTTGAGAAAGCTTGCCTCCTAATGTCTCAGGCTTCCTTTTCCTAACTTTGAAACCTCTGGGTACACAAAAATTCTATCCATTTTCTCATTTTTTTTGCCACTATTTTTTATCCTTTTAAAATCATTTTCCACTAAGAAGTCAGAATCATATTTCAAAATATAAATCTGATCATGCCGTTACCCTGCTTTCTCAATATCTTATTACTGGACATAAAATAATGCTCAAGCGCTTATATCAGTATAATCTGGAAACACTCCAGCTTAATTTTGAACCATTCTTGCCTTCTGTTCCTTTTATTTTCCAAAATAGTTGTTAGTTTCAGAGACTGTGCCTGCTCTCTGTTCATCATGGAATTCCTTGCAAAAAGCTAGCTCCCTCTTTTCCTCTAAGTCTTCAGTGGGTTTCTTACTGTTCCCTTCTCAGGTCTTTCTAAATAAACTTATCCTTATAGCTATCTTTAATAATAAATAAAATCCATCAAAACTGTATTTGGTTTATTGATTTCATGGCATGTATTTCTCACAATCCAATTACATCATTATTGGTCAAACTATGTATTACCATTCTTCCTCCACTAGATATGAAGTCCATGAAGTCAGACATCATCTTTGTTTTACCAAGTACTATATATCAATCATCTAACATAGTGCTCAGCATATATTAGATATTAGTAAGTGTTGCTTGATATAATAAGTGAAAGAAAGAGTGAATCATTGTCTCAAATTTATCAACCACACTATTATAAAGATACTGTAGGGCTTGTATGAGTCTGACTCAGGATTTACACATAGACATGTTGTTACAGTGATAGAGTTGAGAATATGAAGATCCAACCATATTCTTCTCCATTATTCAATGTCTCTTTTAGCCAAGGCATTGTCCATGATTCACAAATATAAATCAACTCTTAATATTCTTCTCAATAGGCTTACTTTTTAAAAAGGATCATGAATAATTCTGCTCTGAAATTAAGAAAGTTTTTTAAATTATATTTCTGCTAAGAACTTATTAATCTTCTCTATGAATACATGCTAGGTGCAAATGTTCTTAACAGCCATATATAAATAAATTGATAGAAGAATGCTATCACTCCAAAAATATGCTAAAATTGATTTCTCCTACTTAGTTCCAGTTACTTGGACTCTGAAAGTAGCATCCTTTCAGGAAAAAAAAAACAACTGGAGGTCATGCTAGGGTAAGAGTGCTTAGAGCAATAGTTTACATTGTTACTTTGCCCTAATGCTTCAGTGAGTGCTCATCAATTGTAGCAAATGTAACACACTAATGAAAGGTGTTGCTAACGGGGAAAAGTGTGGG
Organism: Chaetophractus vellerosus; assembly: GCA_004027955.1. Lineage (NCBI taxonomy): Eukaryota > Metazoa > Chordata > Mammalia > Cingulata > Chlamyphoridae > Chaetophractus > Chaetophractus vellerosus. Next base: position 20,291 of record PVKH010004626.1, on the reverse strand, counting down.
AGGCAGAGGGCATTGGGTATAAGGGAATCCCCCTGTATTTTCGATGTATTGTTTATGCCATCTAAATCTTTAAAAATAAAATAAAATAAAAGTTATCCTGAGGACCAAGAGAGAAACTCAGGTTCTTTGCTTACACAGCATTGTGAGCATGGTACAAAGAGGATCAAGGGGCCATTTGTCTGGACACAGGCAGCTCCTTACCGTTCCAAAAGCAACATGAGATAAAACATTTATATGTCTGCACTATGATGTGTAATGCAAATTAATATGGGGATATCGTTGGTGGAAGTCTCAAGTGACAGAAATTTCTGAAGGACCCTGTTTTAAAGATTCATCTTCTAAGACAAATAGACTGATGAATGTTTAAGGGTACCTTGATAAGAATGTATTTCTATCAATCTAGAAAAATGGTGCTTATTTTAGAGTAGAAATTTAAGTTATATTTACTGAATGAATACATGTATCCAAGAATTTTTTGACCAATACAGTATTTGTTCATCCATTCATTCATCTAGTCGTTCATCTATTCATCACCTTACTCAGCTGTGCAGTGTAATCTTTAAGAAAGAATTCTATTTCAGGCACAGCACTGGGCATTGGGAATACTATAGTAAATTGAAATAAAACAAAATGTAAAAAACCCAAAAACACATAGATCCTACCATTAAGGAGGCTATATCTAGTAAAAATTCACATTCCACACTACTGTGTAGTGTAGAAAACACCCAATAAAAATAAATAGAACATTTTACACCCTTGAAAGTGTTAACCTTCTAAGGGAGAAACGCAAATGTACACAAGTAAATAAGATTAAATTTTTAAATAATCTCGGAGGTATGTGTTTAGAGCCCTGGCACCAAAAGTAGCAATTGAATTAGGAAACAAGTTGTGGGAAAATCTGTCATGCAATCTGCTCCTCAAGAATGAGTAAGAATTTGGGTGGAAAGCAGGCAAAGAACATTTCAGGCAAACACAGAAGCACTTCAAAACAAAAGATATAAAAGATGAAATTCACAGAAATGGATAAAAATTTGTTTCTTGAATACAATATATGTTGATATTTTATTGAACAGGCCATTGTAAGTCATACAGAAGAGCTATGATTTTATCCTATTTACAGCAGGAGCTACCAAAGTTTCAGGGTAAGAAACAAAGCAAACACCTTTGTCTTTGAGTATATCACTTTGATAAGACAATTTGTAATTCTTGAAATATATATATATATATATTTTCTTCTTAAAGCAATACCTAGGTGGATGCTCTACCTAGCATATCTTAGAAAACATATTTGAAATGTAAGACTTATTTATCTCACTTTGCAAATGAGAAACTAAATGTATTTGTTTAGGTTGTTCAGCTAGGAATTTGTCAGGAATGAACTCAGGTCCATCTGACCTCCCAAGCTCAATATCTCCTAATACATCATATTAGATATCTGATACTTGCTTTTCAAAATTAAAGTAGAAGAGTCAAGGGAATGAATTGTTCCAATCCCAGTAAAGTATTTATACTTAGGATCTGGTCAGTGACTATAAAAATAAAGCTAGCATTTAAAATGTGGAGTCAATAAGTTTTGGTGAGCAAATGAATGAGAGAGATAATTAGGTGAATTAAGATTTAAGAATGAATCCAAAATGGATTACTAGGACTAAATGGTAAATGATGGGCCCTTTATCAAGATATGATATGAAGGATGAGAAAACATATGGAGGAAGGATCCAGGACAACCAATCAGCTGACAATCCTTATTTTTAAAAGGAAAGATCAGAGGAAAGGGAAAGTCAATAAGACCTACATCAAATACTTCCTAGACCAAAAAAAAAAAAAAAAAAAAAAAAAATCTGGTATTTGGACACAGGGCACCCAATGAGTTATAAACAAATTAACAAAAACACTCTGCTTGTTAGACACATGAGTAGGTATATGTTCATTGGCCAATATTCCATCCTTCAGTTAACTACCCTTCTCTCATTCCATGTTGTACCAGTTAATTTTACAGTCATCACAATCTGTCTGTTCCTGTGACAAGAATGACCATATTGTAGGGCTTGGCAAAATACAGACTTCTTTCCCTTAGTTTTATTTATTAATTAAAGGGCAGCCATATTACTCAAAGCAAATCAAGCAGAGGTCTTCTTAAGAGTTGATCTATGGAAGTTGGATGAAGAAGTTCTATTTTTATAATGTCTAAGATTGGGGAATGAGACTATGGAGCTATGGCATCCATATTTTTTTTCTTTTCATCTTTATTTATTGGATAAGATGTAGGGTTATGGAAAAATCATGCAGAATATCCATAGGTCCCCTACCCCCTGCCATTATTAACACTTTGCATTATTGTGGTACCTTTGTTAAAAATTGAAGAAACATTGTTTACAATTATTACTCCATACAATGGAGTATGTTATACTCCATAGTTTACACCAGGGTTCATTGTTTATTTTCCTTTTTTAAATAGTAGCCATTCTACTGGGTGTGAAATGGTGTCTCATAGAGATTTTGATTTGCAATTTCCTAATGGCTAATGATGCTGAGCCTCTTTTCATGTGGTTCTGTTTTGGTCATTTTTATATCTTCTTTGGAGAAACATCTATTCAAGTCTTTAGCCCATCTTTAAATAGAGTTGTCTGTCTTTTTGTTATCAGTTTAGCCAATTCCTGTCTTTTGACTATGGAGTTTAATCCATTTACATTTATAATAACTTAGAATTTTCTTCTACTATTTTGCTATTGGGCTTTTTAAAAAATAAGTATTTTCCCATTTTTGTCCCTCAAATCCTCTGTTAATGCAAGCTATATATTTATTTATTTAATGTGCTATTTGAATACCATTCATTTAGTCAGTATATATATATATTTTTTTTCATATATTTCCTTTGCGTTTGCCATGGGACTTAAATGTAACATCCTGAATTTATAACAATCACATTTGATTTGATAACACACTACCATCAATAGCATACACATACACTGTTCCTGTAGCCCTCTGTTCCCCCAACATTTTGTTGTACTTGTTATAAATTATATTTTTATTCATGTATGTTCAAAACCATAGATTTATCATTATCTTTCTGACTTTGCATTTTAGAAGCTTTAAGAAGTAAAAAATATAGTTAAATGCTAAAAGATACTATACAGTATTACTGGCATTACTAATTACCTAAGTGGTTACCTTTATTGGAGGATTTTATTAATTTGTCACTTCAATCCATAGTCTAGTCACTTTTACTTTTCAAGTCTGAAGAACTACCTTTAGCATTGCTTATAGGGGAGGTCCAGTGGTGACAAAATATAACAGCTTGTTTATCCGGGAATATCTTAATATTACCCTAATTTTTAAAAGACAGTCTCACTAGATATAAAATTCTTGCTTGGCAATTGTTTTTTTTTTTCCAACACTTTAAATATTTTTCCCACTTCCTCTTTGTCTCCATGGTTTCTGATGAGAAATTGTCATTTAATCTTATTGGGATTCCATTGTACATAACACATTGTTTTCTCTTGTGCCTTACAGAACTCTCTCCTCGTACTTGGTATTTGACTGACTGCTATATGTTTGGGTATGGTTATCTTCAAGCTTGTCCTGGTTTATTGGGTTTCTGGAATGTACATATTCATGTCTTTTGTTAAGTTTGGGAAGCTCTGTGCCATTATTTCTTTGGATATACCTTCTGCCCCTTTAGTTCTCCTGAGACTCATATAATGAGCATATTTCTATACTTGATGATGTCCCACTGGTTTCATAGGCTTTGTTTACTGTTTTGTTTCTTCCTGCTCCTCTGTCTGAATTATTGTCTAGTCCTTGAGACCACTGATTTGTTCTTCTGCCAGCTCCAAAGTACTGTTGAAACCTTTATGGAATTTTTTTGTTTCAGTGTTATGGCCTTTAACTCCAGTATTTCTGCTTGGTTTCTTTTTAATATTTCTTTCTCTTTACTGGGATTCTCATAATGTTCACAAATTGTTTTCCTGACATCCTTGAGTTTTGTTCTCAGTGCTTTCTTTCTTTTTTTTTTTTTTTTTTGTTACATATCCTCTCTCCCCTTTTCTGCTTGCTCTTGCTGTGTGTTCATTTTTTCTGTGTTCTTCTATGTCTACTTCTTGTCTCAGTGCTTTATTTTATCTCCTTGAGCATATTGAGGATCATTTTTTAAAGATATTTATCTGGTATGTCCAAAGTCTTATCTCCTTCATTGATGGTTTCTGGATTTTTATTCTGCTCCTTTAGATTGGCCATTGTTTGTTTTTCTTGTAACCTTTTGTTGTACACTGCACATTCTAATATTTTAAAAGGTTGACACTTGGATCTAGTTCCTGAGCTGTATGTTCTTTAAGTTTTATCCAGCTGGTGACAAGACAGAGATTCCCTTGAATTCCAGCAGCTAACAGAAACAAAGAAATCAATGCAAAAAAAAAAAAATAATAATACACCATACTCAGTTTTTGCAAATTTGCTGTTGTTGGTTGGTGCTCTCATTCTGAGTTTAGCTCTCCTATCAAAAAGATTAGCCTGAGGTCAATGGAAGTACAGAGTCCCTTAAGTCTTATTGTTCCTGCTTCCTCTCCTGGGCTTGTGCTTGCTCATGTCCTTAGGAATTTTCCCATTTTATAGGAATTTGCATACCCCCTCTACTCCCTATGAACTACATTTTCTCCCCCTCCACTGCCCTCGCTTATATTGTAAGCACAGAATAATTTGCTCCAGGTGGCTTTGACTAAATTCTTATAGTGCTTTAGCTATCTGAAAGCTATTTCTCCCTGTAGGGCTTGCTCTGGGAAGAGAAGCCAGAGATGAGCTTCCTGGTTCAGTATTTCATGCTACCACTTGACAGACTGGCCCTGACATACTGACACCCTGTATGAGCATAGAGGCTACTCTGCTCCATCCAGAACAGGACCAGGGATCCACAGAGGGAGCACAGGCTCCATTACTGTACCATGGACAGTTTGGGGTAGGGGCCAGCAAACATACCACAAGCTTCTCCTATCATTTTTAAAACTGTGTGTTTTGTTTTTTTTTTTGATTTGGCACTCTCTCAGTTATTACAACTCTTTAACTCTTTTATGGACTTTTGAGGAAGGCGTTCTGCCAGTTTTTTTCTAGTTGTTCAAAGAGTCTGTAGGGGAACAGCACCCTGGAGTGTCTTGCACTCTGTCTTCTTTCTATTGCATCCATTTTAAGTGTTGTACATGAAAAGCTTATTTCATAGTTAACTTGGGGAGCCAGGAAAAAGAAAAAAAGAGGGAGGGATTCCATGTGTCTTCATGACCCGGTATCTAACTCTGAGATGCTGAGTCCTGAAACTCTCACTTTGAATCTGTGAACTACCTCAGTGTTATTTCCTTAAAGGTTTTTTTGATGATATCCACCACATAAGACCTGTCTTGTTGAAAATGATGGGTTTTAGGTAAAAGAGAATAAAAACTATAAACACTCATGTAAGAAGCTGTCCCTGAGGAACAAAACTCAGGGAGGCTTCCAATTTCCCCTTGCACTAAGCACCAGAAAACATGGAACATCAGACTCAAAATTTTAAATAGACCCAAAGGAAATTTAAACTGAATGTACCCCTTATGTGATATTTGCGACATGTTCCATGCCTTCCTCTAATTAACATGACAGTTTTCCAGTCTAGGTATCATTACATCTTGCCATTTCCTCAATCTCACCTCCTTTAATATCACTGAACTGATAAATACAGGTGCTACTCTCTCTTGTATCTGGCTGATAATATGATTGATTAAATCAGGAGATGCATGGTTATGACCGAAGCCTGATTTTCATGCCTGGGTAAAGAAAAATCTAAAGATAATATGCATAGAATGCTCAAATAGCATGAGAACTTTAACTATATCAAAATTCATATTAGGAATATACCAACTTTGATGACCAGCACATACCTTGTCTCTATTTGATATCACCCATTGTGTTGCAGGGCTGTATTCCTATTGGTCACCTAGTTTTCTTTTTTCTTTTCTTCTGTTTTCTTTTTTCTTCTTTTTTAAAAATTAACATTCACAAACAAGTGCAAAGACAACTAAACTTTAGTGTATAGCCAAGTGATTTAACATAAGCCACAAAGTAGATCAAAATATAAAGCATTTCCAGATCACCAACTGGCATTTTTTGCAGGACCAAACAAGAAAGTACTCACAATCAAGATTTAGGCAAGCATATAAATGCAATAACTTCCCCCCAGCATGGGACATGACTCCCAGGGATGAGCCTCCCTGGCACCAAGGGATTACTACCAAACACCAACTAGCAATGCCAACTGGAAAAAGACCTTGACCAAAAGGGGGAAAAGATAAAGACACATGAGTTTATATGGCTAAGAGACTTCAAAGTGAGTCAGAAGTTCATTCCAGAGGTTAAAATTATGCACGTCTCAGCAGGATCTCATTGACTGCCAAGTTAGATACTACCCCAAATAGTGGGGCTCCTAAGGGCTCGGAGACAGCCAGGCACTATGGTCAGGCCAGATAGCTCATGAGTTTTGTGCCTTGCCAGTGGGCCCTACTTTGAGGTTTGTGCTCCCTGGTGTAACAGAATGGAACTCAGTTGTGGTTTCTTTATACATGGCTTTTCTGTCCCTTCTTTTAGAACCTATAGTTGGTGCTGGAGTTCGTAGGTATATGTCCAAGGCACTTGAATCTTTGGGCTATCCACATGCCAGCAGGGCCCTAAGCCTCAGTGGAGCTGCAACATCTACTCTCTAGTTCATTGGATTCTCCCAGGACAACTAACAAGGAGGTGATGATGGACAACCACCATACCAAGGAACCAAGAGAGTCTACAACTGCAAGCAAGAGAGTCCCATCCATCAGCCATATGGGACTGAAGCCCCATCTCAATTAGAGGTCGAATGGGCATCACCATCCTATAATCCTCAGGATTGGGGAATGAAGTATGGAATAGAGTGGATTTACTGGTATTATACTATAGACTTATTGTGATTATAGCAATGGAAGAAATTATGTAATTGATATGGAGGCAGTGGCCACTGGAGGTTCTGAAGTCAGAGAGAGGGAAAATAGGTGTAATACAGGGGAATTTACAGGTCTTGGGAATTGTCCTGAATGACATTGCAATGACAGACACAGGTCATTATATATCTAGCCATAGCCTACAGAATTGTGTGGAAGAGAGTGTAAACTGCAATGCAAACTATAATCTATGCTTAGTAGCAATGTTCCAAAATGTGTTCATTAATTGCAATAAATGTAGCACAATAATGAAGGATGTTGTTATTGTGGGTAAATGTGGGCAGTGTGGGGAGTGGAGCATATGGGAATCCCCTATATTTTTATGTAACATTTATGTAATCTAAATATTTTTTAAAAATAAAAGAAAAAATTTTTTAAAACTTTAGGCCAGGGGAGTGGATGTGGCTCAAGCAGTTGAGTACCTGCTTCCCACATGGGAGCTCATGGGTTTGGTCCCTAACGCCTTCTAAAAACAAAAACAAAAACAAAAAAACAACAAGCAAACAAACAAAAAAGCCAACTCTAGGGAGTTGATGTGGTTCAATGGATGAACGCCTGCTTCTCACATATGAGGTCCCGAGTTCAATCCCCGGCCCCAGTACATCAAAAAAAAAAGGGGGGGGGGTAAGTGAAATCTTTCCTGATCATGATGCAAGACAAAGGGAGGAATAATAACTCTAAATTCTGCATATGCTATTATTTATTACACATACCATTACAGATGTGAAAGCTGAAAGGTGGGCTGGCTGGATAGCCCAGTGGATAGGGCGCCGGCATACCACATGGGAGGCCCCGGGTTCGGTTCCCAGGGACCTCTTCTAGCGGGCAGACCGCCTTGAGAATGGCAAGCCCACATGGGCGGGCCAGAGCCGCCGTGGACAGGGCAAAAAGCTGCCACAGACAGGGCAAAAGCCGCCAAGGGCAGGGCAGGTTGCCCGCAAATGGACCGCGAATGGAGCGCAGCCAGCCACCCGCGAACTGAAAGCTGGCCGTGAATGGAAGCAGAAGCTGCCCACAAGTGGGGAAAGCCGTGCCTGCGCAGTGACCAGTCTCGGCGTGTCGCCGCAGCAGGGGGGAGGGGAGATATGTAATAAAATAAATAAATCTTTGAAAAAAAAAAAAAAAGAAAGCTGAAAGGTGAAATAATCTGTCACAATGGTGAGGTCTTGCTATGAACCTGGGTCAGTGTGACCTTAATGTTCCCCTCTAATCCATAGTGACTTCCATAACTTGCCTGTCAATCTATTGCAGTGTCATTACAGAAGGTAGTGGATACCATTTTATACATCTGTAAACCCACAAGTCATTATCTGGAGCTAATGGGCCATGTCTTACTTATCCTTATATTCTCAGCACTTAGCACAGTGTTTAGTCCACAATAAACTCTTAGGAAAATTTGGGGTAGGAAAATGTTTGGATAGATGGAAGAAACAATGAAGGAAGGAAATAAAGAAAGTTGCAATTGAAGAAAAAAAAGGAAAAAAGAAAATAACCGCAGCTATAGAGTTTTTTCCTTGTACTCTTTTGGTCCTTTAAGAAGTATGGGAACGGTTGGTAATACGTTATTGAGGAGTATGGTCCTAAAGATGAAACTGATAAATAAAAATAAAAATAAAAATAAAATGAAACAAATAAAACCAAGGAATTAAAGGTGAATATAGAGTAAATGTCATCCAGGCCACCATACTCCATCTCTACCACCATCACCACTTGGCGTCTTTATCACTTTCTAGAAGCTGTGCTACTCTCCAAATGGACCTAAATTCTATGCTACAATTTCAAGTTCTGAATGCCTCGACAGGTCACTTATATTAAAGGGATTATTAAAAAAATCATTCATGCAAATGAATGTGTTTTTTCACTATGACTCATAAGTAGCAGTCAAAATAATTAACCTTCTCCAGAACTTCATAATGTGCAGTTACTAAACATTTCAAAATTAGCTGATTTCTCATGGAAATATAATTTTAGTTTTCCAATACCTCACTGATGAAAAATATTTAGGTCCCCAAACCTGCTTGAAGCTTCTGCTAAATGACTCAAGAGAAGCAAAATTAAACGGTTGGACACTAATGTAATCTGATTACAGCTGATTATGCAGAAATTGTGGCATATGGCATCTCACACATTTTTAGGAAGTTTGCCTTGGTTTGGTGCTCAAAGATTCAGGCAGTGTTGAGAATGGAAGCCGTATAGTTGCTTAAAAGTTTACTTCAAATTCTGTCAAAATTGGGCCAAGCCACTATGAATTAGATTAAAAGTAAAGGACTTTCAGTCTTAGACAGATGCACAACTTTCAAATCAGTCCTGGAAATACTGACTTGCACCTTGTGCTTATTTTATTTCCTTAAATAAAGACAAATAATAGCACTTATAAAATGCATGACCTATTTTTGAATTATTACCAATTAGTGTCTATCACTCACAGTAAATATGGTTCTCTAAAGTGAGTAATTGTTTGGCAATGTGGCAAAATCTCTTTTAAAAATCCGAATAAACATTAAAAATTCTTTTGTAAAATGATAAAGTACAAAAATACCCCAAATTCTTCAGACTGTCCCATGTGCTCATGGAAGTGACAGAACTCCTGAGTTTTGCAATTGTATTCATTATTGAAGTATACCATTTTACCATTATTTGATTTGGGGACTGATTGGCCCTTTCTTTTGAAAACAACTTATAATTGGCTGAATATTCATGTTCAACAATGTATGATTAAAAACATTTCTATTGGAATTCTTTTACAGTTTCTCCAGAGACAATCAGAAGCATACCGATAAAACTGTACTGCTAGAAATGCTACATTTTTATATTTCAAAAAAATGACAATAAAATATTAACAGTGGTAATCAGATGGTGGTTGTATTATGCATGATTTCTCCATTGTGTACTTTTAAGCTTGCTCCATTGTTCTAAAGTTGAAATATTTCAGTCATAAATTTACTAAAATAATTCTGCAAAAGTAAGAACAATCGCAGCTTATTCACCATTGAAAGAGGATAGATAGGCTAAATTGTTGGCAACTTATTTATTGACTAATGAAATATTAATATTCTATTGAGTGTATGGAAAGCTTTCCTTAGTGAAACTACATGCTGGTTTTTATGACTACCCTTTTTCCCAATACGCACACATTTTCAATAGCTTCTAGTGTAGAAATCCTAAGCATCCACCTAATCATCCATCCATCCATTCTTTGCTTGTTGAACACTTGGTTGTTAAGCTTTTAACATATCCCTCACCCTGTGTTAGGAGATACACAATTGATTATGATCTGTACTTGTGAGAAGTTCAGAGGCTGGTGCTTTTACTTTCAATCTACCAAAACACATTAAACCTTACAAGAAAAGTGATACATCCAATACAAATGTTTTTTGGGAAAAAGAGCGTGGGTATTAGGGCCATAGGGTCTTATATTCTCCAACATCCAAACTGTGAAGGTTGGCAACCATTTCATATTATCTACAAAATTCTGTTAAAATTTTCTGTAAAAAATGTAGATAAATGCCCATCTTTCAGAATTATAATAAGGATTAAGATCTTGCATTATGTTGCAACAGGCAAACCTCACTATTTTGTAATTTCTCATGAAATTGTCTTTCCAACTGATTTTAAGATTCATGGGGACATATGTTTCAACAGGGACATCAATTTTTATTGCTGAATCCTACATCTGGCACACAGTAGGCATGCAATAAGCCCACTAATTGAGTTACCTGAACCAAGGATAGTTTTTACTTTTTTAGAGCTCAGTGTGAAGTCACTATGTGCCAGTTAAGGTAATGTGTATTCTTAACCCATTTTCCCCCAAGAGTAACATCTTGAGAGACAATATCACAAACTAGGGTTTTGACATTGGTTGAAACAGTGAAAATATGGAATATTTCCATCACTACAAAAATTATTCACATTTCCCTTTTTGAAACACACCCACCTACCTCTAGGTAAACACCTATGTCCCAGATACCATTAAACTCTTCTCCATTTCTCTAAAATTTTCATTTAAAATATTATATAAATTAAATCATAAAATATGTAAAATTTGGAATTGGCTTTTTTTCACTTCATAATTCCCTGTAAATTTATCTTAATTGATGGCATGTATTATTAGTTCATCTTTTTATTGCTGAATAGTGTTCCATGATATAAATGTACCACATTTTGACAATTTACCTGTTGAAGGATATTTTGGACTATTTTGATGTTTTTGGCTATTAAAACCACCATGAACATTTATATATAGGTTTTTCTAGGAACATAAGCTCTTATTTCTCTAGGAAAAATTCCCAAGAGTTCAATTGCTGGGTCATATGGTAGATTCATGCTTTATTTATTTATTTATTTATTTATTTATTTATTTATTTATTTATTTATTTATTTAAAGAAATGGCACAACTCTTTTCCAAAGTGATTGCATCATTACACATTCCCATCAACAAGATATGTGTGAGCCAGTTTCTTCATAACCTTGCCAGCATTTGTTGTCATTACTTTTCTCCTAGCCATTCAGATAGGTATGTTTTGATATCCCATTATGTTTACATTTCCCTCATGACTAAGGATGTTGAATGTCTTTTTATGTGCTTATTTGCTGTTTTTATATCCTCTTTGATGAAATGAGTTCATTTTTTTCATCTTCTAATTGGGTTGCTTTAATATTGAGCTATGAGAGCCACTTATATATTCTAGATAGTAGTCTTTTGCAGGATAATGCAGTTTGCAAATATTTTCTCCTACTTTGTAGCCGGTGTTTTCATTCTCTTAGCATGATCTTCCACAGCATAAATTTTTATGGCATACAATTTGTCATTTTTTCTTTTTATCCATTGTCTTTACCATATCGAGCCCTCCAATCCACAAACATGATAATGATCTCTTCATTGTTAGGTCTTCCTAGATTTATTTCATTGATATTTTGTAATTTGCAACATATATAACCTATACATACTTGCTACGTTTATAATATATATATCACTTCCTTTGGAGTGTGATTATAAATGATTTTGTGCTTTTAATTTTTGTTTCCACATTTTCATTATTAGTATATAGAAATGCAATAGATTTTTATAGAATTATTTTTATCCAGTGAACTTGCTGAACTTCTTGGTTCTAGAAACTTATTTTGTCTTTTATTTCTTTTTCCTCAACTTATTGCAGTGGCAAAACTTTGCTGACTATTAGTGTTGTGGGTAGGTATTCTTGTATTGTCTTCCATTCTTAGAGGGAAAACATTCATTCTTTCATCAATATATACAATGACTTTATATATATATATATATATATATATAAAAAACATATTTCTTAGGTACTGTTTATTAAATTAAGGAAATTCTTTCTCTATTTTAGTTTACTGAGAGTGTTTGTCCTGAATGGGTGTTGAATGTTTTTGTTGTTATTGTTGTTGTTCTTAGCAACTAATTATTTAGAAATGCATTCGTTAATTTTAAAGTTTTTGAGATATACCTGTTGCATTTGATTATTGATTTCTAACATGATTCCATTTTGGTCACGGGATATACTCTGTATGATTTCAACTCTGTATTGATTTCAACTTTTTAAAAATCATTGAGCTTTTTTTGTAATGGTCTAGAATGTGGTCTATCTTTGTGAATGTTCTATGGATTCATGGAAAAAAAATGTACTCTGCTATTCTGTAGTGTTCTATATATGTCAAGTAGAAACTGTTAACTGATTTGTTTTTTAGATCTTCTATGCAATTTGCTTTTATATCTATAAGTTCTATCGATTACTAAGAGTGGGGTGGTAAAATTCCCAACTATAATTTGGATTATCTATTTTTTCATTGTATTTTTGTCACTTTTTGCTTCATGTATTTTGAAGCTCTACTCTTTGGTATGAACATATTTAGTATTTTGTTATGCCTTCCTGCTGAACTGATTATTTTATCATTATAAAATGTCTGTCTTTATCACTAGAAATTTTCTTTGCTCTGATGCTGACTTTCTTTTATTTAATACAGTGTCCTCAGATTTTTAAAAGTAATTAGGGGCCGGCTCGATAGCCCAGTGGATAGGGCGCCGGCATACCACATGGGAGGCCCTGGGTTCGATTCCCGGGGACCTCTCCTAGCGGGCAGACTGCCTTGAGAATGGCAAGCCGCCATGAGCGGGCCGGAGCCGCCGTGGGCAGGGCAAGAAGCTGCCACGGACATGGCAAGAGCCGCCACGGGCAGGGCAGGTCGCCCGCAGATGGAGCGCAGCCAGCCACCCGCGAACTGAAAGCCGGCCGTGAACCGACGCAGAGACCGCCCACAAGCGGGGAAAGCCGCGCCTGCGCAGTGACCACTCTCGGCGCGTCGCCGCAGCGAGGGGAAGGGGAGATATGTAATAAAATAAATAAATCTTTTAAAAAAAAAAAAAAGTAATTAATGTTTGCATGGTGTTTCATTTTCTATGCTTTTACTTTCAATCTACCTAAACAGTTGTATTTGAAGAGAATTTCTGGTCGTTCATATATTGCTGGTTTATATCTTTATTTGTTTTTGATTCTTGATCCACTCTGCAAACCTGTCTTTTAATTAATATATATAGACCACTTACAGTTAAAGTAATCATTAATACATTAGAGCTTACATCTGACATTTTATTATTTGTTTCCTGTTTATTTCCTTAATTTTCTTCTCTTTGTTTCTTTCTGATCCTCCTGTGAGTTATTTGAACTTTTTTAGGATTCCATCTTGATTCATTTATGCTGTTTTCTCTAATATCATTTTGTATGGCTATCTTAATGGTTTCTCTAGATATTGCATTATGCATATATAACCTATCACAGCCTACTAATATTAAAACTTTACCTCTTTGAGTGAAATGTAAAAACTTTACTTCTACTTAGGTCATTTACACTCCCTACCTTTTGAAGATAATTGTCATAAGTTTTTCTACACATAAATTGAGCACTCCTTCAGATATAATATCTGCTTCAACCACCAAAAATGATGTAAGAAATTCACTAGAAGTAGGATATAGACTATTGTATTTAATCCTATTTTTACCAATTGTGATGTTCTGCTTTTCTTTCTTAAGGTAAGTCACACGACTTATTATTGTTCCCTTTCTGTTTGGAGAACTTCTTTAATGGTGTTTAAAGGCTATGTGTGCTAGCAACAAATTCTCTTAGTTTTCTGTTGTTTTAGAATACCTTTATTTGCACTTCATAAGTGAAGAGTATTTTCAGTGGATATAGAATCTGCAGTTGACAGTTCTTTTATTTCAGAATTTGAAATATATTGTGCCACTGCTTCTAATCTCCATGGTTTCAAAAAAGAAATCCTCTGCCACTCAAATTGGTGGTTCCTTATAAATAATGTCTTTCTTTCTTGCTGCTTTCAAGGTTTTTTCCTTTGTGTTTAGTTTTCAGTATTTTATGATGTGACTTAAGATGGATTTCTTTGGGTTTATCCTATTTGAAGTTTATTCTGCTCCTTAAATCTGTAGATTTATATCTTTTGCAAGTTTAGGAAGTTTTCATACATTATTTCTTCAAATGCTCTTTCAGCCACTCTCTTTTTGGATGTTCAATGACAAAAGTTAGATCTTTTGTTATTGTCCTACAGGTCTCTGAGGCGGTGTTTTTTTTTTTTTTTTTCCTCTATTTTCTTTTTGTTGCTCAGATTGGGTAAATCTATTAATACATTTTCAAATTCACTGATTCTATTCCCTGTCATAATCACTTTACTACTGAGCCCATCCAATGCATTTCTTTATTTAATTGATTTTTTAAATTCTATAACTTCACTTCATTTTTTATAACTTTTATTTTTTTGTTGAGATTTTCTGTTTTCATTGGTTTGAAGAGAAGTCATAATTGTTTGATATAACATTTTTATGATAGCAGTATAAAATATTTGTCATATAATTCCAACATGACTCATATCAGTGTTGGAGTATCCTGATTTTTTTTCTCATATGTTGTAATTTTCCTAGCTATTGGTATGTTGAGTGATTTTTTATTGCATTTGGACATTTTAAATGTCATGAGGCTCTGGATATTATCTAATGTTCTTTTTTTAATTAAGCAGTTACCTTGTTGAGGAGTAGTGATAAGGTCAAATGGCTATTTATGTTCAGTGTTCCATTGTGTCCCTCCGACACCATTGCAGCAAAAGCAGGACACTGACTCACACAGCCTAATTGCAGTTGAGGGAGGTGGAAATTCAGCTACCCCTTGGCACCTACTGGAGCATTGACTCTAACCACCTCATTGCCTCTGTGTGGGAGTGTAAACACAACTCTTCACTGGGGCCCTTGCCACCAGGTAGGTTAGAAGTATAGGGTCCATTCACACCACTTGTACTGCAGGGTGGTGATGGAAGCACAGCTCCTGCTGGGTCCCACTGACTCCAGAAGAAATAGAGCATGAAAGATGGGTCATAAATTGCTAGGACTTCTACCACTTTGTTCCATCTTGTTGATGTTGGATGGAGTAGAGGCTCAACTCCCCATTGAGAGCACTGACACTAGAGGTGGGGGAAAGTACAGTGCTTACTATCTCCTATTTGGTCCACCTTCTTCCCAGCTGGTGATGTCAGTGGCGGTGGAGGCTCAGCTCAGCACTGGACCCCTCTGACAGCTTCAGCCAAGCAAGGAATAGATGATCTTCCTGCTCAGCCTCACTGTAACTAAGCCAGCAGGGCAATGGAAGATCCACTTCCTCCTTCTTCCTCCTGACACCAAGGGGTGAGTGAATGGGAGCACAGCTGTCTTTTTCTGCAGGGTGGTAGATGGTGAAAAACCACTTGCCCATGCTGAAACATGGGATGTAGGTGGGTTTTCTCATGGTGTTTGGCTGTATTTGGGTGTGTATTGCCAAAAATCTGTTTTCTGTTGTTAGACCACCCTATTCCCAGTTCTTTGGCTAGGGGTAACAGGATTTTTCATGGAACATTTTCGGTCTATGTCTGTTGGTAGTTGAAGTTTGGAGGCTTCTGCAGCTGCCTATTTCAGATATATAGCAGACAATAAGGAAACACAGAGGACACAATGTGGAGTGATTTCTCAATCCCAAGGTCCTTAGGCAGCCTGCTTTCTTCTTTCTACCTTTAAGAGTCTTTCTATGTTCATTTATCATGTTATTTTCAGGTTTTTTTAGTTGTAAAATAAAGGACCGAGGAGGAATGAGTCCACTCCATCTTGGCAGAACTACAAGTCATGACTACTTTTTGATGGAATTTTGTTTGGAAATAATTCTGTAGGAATGGTGTGGAACGTATAAATGTTAAATATGGTTTTAATTTTATTGTTATTTGCTGTTTTTTTTTTTTCAAATATCCCTGGTCATAGATGAGAAACTATGGTGCATAGTTTAAGTCATCCTTGTTCATTCTATGGCTATTAAGTAGTAGAACTTGGATTTGAACCCATATGTGCCTCACATACATCCCATGTTCCTATAATGAAGCAGTGGTGTTCAAACTGTAAAGGAAGTGTGGGTTATTTAAATCTCCACTTAAGGGGCCTCCTTTTGGGGAGGGGAAATGAGATGAAGGCATGAGGGTGCATGTTTTTCTCCCTCTGTCTCAACTACAGACACAATGGAAAATACTTGTGTTATTTGGTTGGACTTCTACACTGTTTCCCAAGGGGATTGATGCTTATAATTTTTTTTTCCATTTTAAACATGTAAAGCTGTTAGATTCCAGATAGTGTGTCCAGACATATTGATTACTCTTCATAATATCTATTAAGACACACATTAAGGACATCATCTATAGTGGTACTTCCCTTGCCTATTAATTTACATCTTTGCAAGTGAAATTTTACATCTAAAACCATTAGTTTTGTGGTTGATGTGTATGAGACACTCAAATACAAACAGGTTTTGCAGAGGAATGAGGGGCAAAAGAACATTCTTTTCCTAATTGAATCATGCTTATCATGTTGACATATGTTGAACCAGGCTGTTGTCATATTTCAAATATATATATATATATATATATATATATATATATATATATAAATCTATGTGGCCCAAGTTTCACCCACTTAAACATAAACTGCTGGTTCATTAAGCTGGATCAGAATTCCAAGCCTGAAGTCCCTCTCTGCTCTGGAATTAGCAAGGCAGTACTCTCCATTATATAAAATGACAAAATTTATCATTGTTGTGTTATTTTTATTATACGTATATAACAGAAATATATTATTATATTTATTATGATGTTTTATTTATTTATTTGTATTTGTTTAAAATTGTGAAAATCTCAAGTCTTGCACTTTATGGATGTCCTTGGCCTTGCTATTTTTCTAGGATAAGACACTAAAAAACAATGTTTCTTAGTGAAAATGGTATTTATCGTTTTAAATCACCTTATGATTTTCAAGTGAGCAGACAAGTTAATGTGCCATGTATTTTTTCTTCAGATTTTAAGACTTGAAATACATAAAGGAAATTGGTTTAGTTGGTGTGTTCCATTCTGAGCAGCTACATTTTCATTTGGGGCCAATATGTGGAAATCCTATATTGTTCTATTTTAACTGCATGACAAATTTCAGTAAAATCAAACGGGAAGGAGAATGAACATTTACTAACCCCCCTGACTTTTAAGTAAGGTTTTGCAATGATATAGGTAGAGTCAATACACATTTCCAAAACATTTTACTACTTCTCGCACATAAAGTAGGACTAATAGTAAAAGTAGGAGAAGTAGAGGGAGGAGGGTGAAGAACTAAATACTGCCACTAGCAACAAATATAGCATCCCTTAAGGTGAGCCATGCTAAGCTTCTTCCCTATATTATTTCATGTCATACCCTGCCTATCCAAAATCAGTTAGGAATATCAGAACACCCAATTTATAGATAAGGTAGCTAAGGCTTAGAGATGTTAAGTAACATGACCAAGAACATACTGATAATGCGGATATTGGATCCAGGTAGTCTGAATCAAGAGCCTATACTCTTAAGCAGCATGCTATACAGGTTTCTATATAATGAACATGTCTTATTATTATTATTGAGGACATATATGTAGGATTTAATTCTTTGGAACACATAGTTTTGGGGTCAATATTACATAGGGTGAATATACACCTTTATTTGTCAAGGTAAACTAGTATCTTACAGATTGAGCCACATACAAATAAAATTCAAAGAAAATCAGACGATGATTTAGTATATCTGTCTTCTGTTGGGACATAGTCTATTTTTTTATCTAAAAGCAAACAAAACCAATGCCCCTCCAGATCCACTGTCTACTCTTTTCCATCCAGCTCTCTACTCCCTCCCACTTACGCTGCCTGACAAGTATAAAGTGTATCCGTGGAGCTTCTTTGCCCTTTGGCTTACCTTTGGTGAACTGAGAATCATGACAGATTGCAATGAAGGGGAGGGAGGAAAGTGAGATTAGAATATTTATTACTGCTCATAAGAGTCAATTCTGACTGTTCCTGGATTGAATAAAAGCTCCTCTCAAGGTAGCCCTTATATATAGGGCATTCTCTTTTCAGGATCTCTTAACGCTTTTATCTAGTTATCTCTTTGTATTAGTGCTGGTTAAAACAGTGGGTAATGCACTATACCTTATCTTATAAGTTAAACCATTCAACATCCTTTTAAAGAGTGCCTTAAGACTGCCTCAAAATATTGAAATTTCTGTTTTCCACCTGATCTTTGCTAGGATGCTAATACATAAATAAAAAGTAAATAAATAAGAACCTCATTTCACCTCGTATAAAAACTTCTTGTAAGAAAAATTAATATATTTTAAAATGCGCACACATACAAATGTATTTCCAAAAATAAGATGCACAGACTCAAATCTAGTTGGGATGAGTAGAGGTTATGTAGGTCTAGTCTTCTTATTTAACCTGGGAAGGGGGCTTCCCCAAGGTCATAATGTAAGAATATGACCAAGACAGCTCCATAATTGTGACCTCAGGAATTCTATGGAGGTGGGTGCTTTTTCCACCATAACTTGCTCCTGTGCATTGCACATATCTGTACAATTCAGAATTCCATACCTCCCTGTCAATAAAATATCATTGTTGAATTAAATGCATTTTTTCACAGAAATATACTGCTTTCTATTTTATAGCACATAATTCTTTTTGTTTTCCAAACAAAATAACATAGTATAAAGTAGAAATAAAGTTTCACTTAAAATGCTGTTTTTGAAATTACAGTATTTTATTCCACTCTAGAAAGAATTTAAGTCGGAGACACAAAAGATTGACTATAAGAAATATCCCATTTGACAAGTATAAGCTCTGAAGAACAAATATATTTCAAGTCTTTTTAGACATGCCCTGTTTCTCTTCAGTGACTGTCCTTGACAAATTAGCCTCGTCAGGCACAAAATATTCCCAGTATCACAGTGTCTGAGGATTTTTTTCCCTGCTAGTTACCAAGCTGATCAGGTATGAAACATCTTTGTAACTAAAATAATTAGAAACACACTTATCCATGGGGATCTTTCTCTCATTTACATGAGTCATGAAAGACCACAAATGCATTCCTTTCACTCTCTATGCTAGCATTTCATGGTGTTTTAAATAAAATAATATCAATCATTTATCTCCTATGTACTGTTTAAAAATTCAATAAGTGCTTCTGTACATGTGGAAAATCCAGCAAGAATTAATCCTTGTTGAAACAACATTCTGTTGTGGGTGGAGGAGCTATGTTTTTCTTTGTTTACCCTTTCTGGGAACCAGGATTTGGACTTAGTATTCACATGTGCCTCTCTCAACTATTAGTACCTGTACCATCTGAAGGGCATCTTAAATTCAGGGTAATATAAAGATAACAAAATTATAAACTGACAGTGACAACTGACAACTCATATTGCAGAATGAGAATGATAGTGTTCACTATGACCATGGTGCTGCATAATTATAAAAATATTTAATTCTATCCAGTTTATTCTGATATTAAGGTTCAAGCCGTCCTCCCAAAGAACTAATGGAAATTTGGGGACAATATGGCCCAAAAGAAAATGTTTCTATGAGGATCTATTTCCTCTGCCCATGTTCTGCTGTCAACCTGTACACCATGACTTTCTTTTCCCAAATCATCTGTGTTTTTATTGTTCATACTTAAAAGCATTTATTAGTATTAGGAATTTATTCTTAGCTTCTGTTACCACAATTCATAAATGTCCCTTTTCAATGCAGAATTCAATCAACTAATTTCTGTTGGATGTTTGCTTCTTCAATAAATTTAGCAAAATGCTTTGCTCTAGCTATTCATTCAGGAAAAGGCCTCTCTCGATAATTTAATTACTTTCTTTTGAGTCTGGCTTGATCAACAGTCTGTATTGTACTGCATAGCCATACTCTGTAGGCTGTTCA
>PVKH010004625.1:0-23109 GCA_004027955.1 Chaetophractus vellerosus | reverse complement strand
ATTATGATGGTACCTCCCACATAAGGTTGTGCTAAGAAATAAATGATACATATAAAGTGCTTATGATCTTGTCTGACAGAATAAGATCCAGGATATTTATTTTAAATATTTTAAATTTAATTACTGAATTTGCTTTAACAATTTTAGTTCAGTCAGCATTTTCTTTCTGAAGATAAAATAGTAGGTCTTAGTTTTTCTCTCTTCCTGGGAGACATCATCTGTTCATTATATATATATATATAACACATTACGTTATAATTTTATCTCAGACATGAAACTATCTAGGCTGGTCCACAGTATTCACATGCTACCTAGATGTGAGATGATGGGTATTACATGAAAAATCTTTACACCAATACAATATATGTCAAATGATAGAAACCATAGGATGTAACACCACTAACTTTGCCTCTCAAAACCAGGGAACCATGACAATAGAAAAAAAAACAAGAAAAAGAGCTGCATTTGAGAGAATAATTACAGATTGATTTTGTTCAAGATAATAGGTTTGTTGATAAGAATTTTTTTAAACTCATAACAGGCAAATTTAAAGAACAATACCCACTTGGGAAGATTGGTCAGATTAGTGGAAGTTACTTTGTGATCAGAAAACCTAACCTGTGCTTGAATCCCTATTCTGCTACTTACTGGCTGAGACCTTAGACCTGTTAGCAACATCCCAGGGCTGTTGTTATTCCATTCTAAAATGAGGTTGACTTGCAGGGTTCTTGGGAAGACTATGTTTAAGTTTACACACACCTGCTTGTCTGTAGGTTTAGCAGGCACATCTTCCTGGAGTTCTTTTTTTTTTCTTTTTTTTTTTAAGGTACCAGGGGTGGGGAATTGAACCCAAGACATCATATGTGGGAAGCATACAACCAACCACTGAGCCTCATCGGCTTCCCTGAGTTGGTTTTCACATTTGTTTTGCTTGTTGTTTTTGTCTTTTACAAGAGGCACCAGAATCCAAATGTGGGAGGTAGGCATTCAACTGCTTGAGTCATATCCACTCCCTCCTGGAGTACTTTTTATTCTAATATTCAGGGGATATTTTTATATTAAACAATTATTATTTACACCTAAAAGTTATAATCAGTAGCAGATTCTATTAGTCTATGACCCATCATGTGATTTTAGTTTGATTATCAAATCAAATGTAAATGTACTTGAAAGATAAACTGAAGAAAGACTACTTGATTTAGAAATAATTGAAACATATTTATCTAAAAATTAAGGTGATATTCATCTGTGGTTTAAGTGTCATATGTGGGCTCTGTAATCACAGCAAGTGGATGGAACCTCACGCTTTGAAATTTAACAGATTTTTGATCTTGAAGAAGTTACTTAAGCTTAAGCTAGCTGTTTGAGTTTCCTAGCCTGCTCAAAGCAAATACCATGAAATGGGTCAGGTAAAACAATGGGAATTTATTCATTCATAGTTTTGAGGCCAGAAAAATGTCCAAATCATGTCATCATCAAGGCAATGCTTTCTTCCTGAAGTCCGATTGCCAGCAATCCTTGGCTCCTCTGTCACATGGCAAGGCACATAGTAGTATCTGCTGGTCTCTCCCTTATCTTCTGAGTTTCGTTGTTTTCAGCTTCTTGCTTCTGTGGCTCTCTCTCTCTGTCCAAATTTCATCCTTGTATAAAGGTCTCCAGTAATAGGATTATGACCCATCCTGATTGACATGAGATATACCTTAACTGAAGTCACCTCATTTAAAAGTCCTACTTACAATGGGTTTACACCCACAAGAATGATTAAATTTAATAACATGTTTCCCTGAGTACATATAGCTTTAAGCCACCACACTAAGCTTAACATAGCTACAGTTTCCTTATCTGTAAATGGAGGTAAATAAAGTACCTATCACAAAGTTGTTGAACACATCAAAAGAGTGCCTGGTACATAGTAAGTCTCAATAAATGTTAACTATTATTGTTATCTGTATCATCATCATCATCACCATGATCAAGCATCCACTATATATTTCATACCCCGATCAAGTATTCAACTAGTGAAGTATTTGGCATAGATAGTCAAATAAGTGACTACTCCTCTTTTTAAAAAGTAAGTTCAGTTAACTTCATATTTACAAATTGAGTTGGAGAAACTTCTATATTATTTCAACTAATAATTTAACTTTATCTTTATCTTTAAAATAAATTTTGAATTTGAGAAGTAATACAGTGCAGTGGTTAAAAATAAATAATTAAGTAGTAGCTACCTTTTGCATTTTGAATATCTATTAACTTATTTAATCATCACAACATCTCTAGGCAGAGATAAGGTCATTATGCACATTTTACTGGATCATAGAGAGATTAAGTAATTGTTTCAAGTTCACACAGATAGTAAGCAACAGAATGAAGATCCAAACAGAGGCAGTATGTCCAGACTTGGTCTTCATAATCATCAGGCAATGCTGTCTTTCTAACTCAAAGTTTTGGATTAACATTGGCTTAGGTTTTAATTCACAAGTGACCACTGAGTTAAACAAGTTACTGTGCCCTCCAAGCCTGAGTTTCCTTATCTATACAACAACCACAGGAACACTAATTAGAAAGTTGAGGGGTAAGGGTAGAGTGATTCTCACCTAAAAATCAATCACAGTAGAAGAAAGATGTCTTTCTAGAGAGCCACATGAATGCGTTGGAGATGCAGGATGAGGACAGCATTTTGGGAGTTGTGAACACGTGAACAGTATGGAAATAGAAGGAAGAGAATAAGGAAGGGTATGACCATGGGGTGACTGCTTAATGTTTGGATGAAAAAGATAGAGAAAGGTTTTTAGCAGCTGCCGTGACTGGATAAAAAATTGGAGATATTAACAAAGGGAATCGTTATATGTGTGTTAGGAAACATTAATGAATAGAGAAAGAAAAGGAGAGTATGTTTTTTTGTTTGTTTGTTTTTAATAATAATTTTTTTATTTTTAAAAGATACTTAGATTACATAAATGTTACACAAAAATTATAGGGATTCCCATATGCCCCACCTCCCACACCTCCCACAACCCCCCACATAAACATCCTTCATTAGTGTGGCACATCACCTGCAGTGGATATACACATCCCGGGGCTTTGCTATTAATGGTGGACCATAGTTCACATTGTAGACCACACTCTCTCCCACACAGTTCTGCATGTTATATGATGATATAAAATAGCCTATATCTGTAGCTGCACTGTTACTCAGGATAATTCCCAAGTCCCGAAAAAGCCCCTGTATTACAACTGCTTTTCCCTCTCCCTGCCCCCAAAGTGTCCAGTGGCCACTGGCTCCCCATTAATGTAATTTCTTCCATAGCTTGAATCACAATATGTCTATAACAGAATACCAGTAAGTCCACTCTAGTCCATAGCTCTTCCCCCAGTCCTGAGGAGTCTGGGATGGTGATGTCCACTCCACCTCCAAGTGAGAGGGGGCTTATATCCCATGGATACTATGGATGGGATTATCCTGCCTGAAGCTGCAGACTTCTCCATTCCCTGGGATGGCTGTTGTGCATCATCATCTCTCCACCAGGTGTCCTGGGTAAGTCCATTGAGCTGTAGAGTAGGAGTTGCAGCTCCACCGAGATTCCAGGCTCAGCTGGCACATGGACAGCCCAAAGACTCTAGTCTCTGGAAGTATACCTACAAACTCCAGCACCGCATATAGGTTTGAATAGAAGGGACAGATGTACCATGTGCAAGAAAGACATATTTGAGTCCAACTCTGTCACTCTCAGGAGCACAGATTCCAAAGTAGGGTCCACTGATAATGCACCAAACTCCAGAGCTATCCACCCTGGTATAGGACCTGGTTTCCTCCAGAGCTCTCAGGAGCCCCTCTATTTGGGGTGATATCTGCATTGGAAGCCTATGAGGTCCTACTGAGATGTGCATAAGCGTTACCTCTGGGATGACCTCCCAACTCATTTTGAAGTCCCTTAGCCATATGAACTCATTTGTCTTTACCTTTTCCCCCTTTTATTCAAGGTCTTTTTCCAGTTGTATTGCCAGTTGGCACTTGGTAGTAAACCCTCGTTGCCAGGGAGGCTCATCCCCAGGAGTCATGTCCCATGCTTGGAGGAAGATAATGCATTCATATGCTGAGTTTGGCTTAGAGAGAGGCCACATCTTAGCAACAAGGAAGCTCTCAGGAGGCAACCCTTAGGCACCCCATAACAATAGGCTAAGTTTCAATTTCAAGAGCAAAGACTCGTAAGGCTAGTCATCAATAACAAGAGCCCATCAGTGGATCATCCTCCTTTGCCAGACATTGCTCCTGTACTTGGGGGACTGTTGCTGCTCCTTTGAAGAATGTGGAAGAGCTCTCCAGTATGGGAATTCAGTATTCTCTCATTTATTGAGTGATTCTTCACCCACTGTGACCATGCCCCATGAGCATTTGAACAATTTTATATACCTTTTATGTATGTTCAGGTGAACTTCCTCCCATGCACCCCCCCATCTCTGACACCCCCCACCAACGATCCTCTCCTACCCCAGTTGCAACCCTTCTGTGATCCAAAGCTTCTTTAAAGATGAAGCCAATACAATAGCCAAATACATTTAATAGGAAAATGAAATAATAATGATGCGTTTAAATGTAAGAGATAAAATACATAAAAACTTTAAAGAAATCTAAAAATAAAAGGATTGAGATTTTCAAAAAATGGGAAAACATTAAAAATTTTTTTGACATTTTGCCTTTTATCACTGCAATATCTGGTGTCCAGTCTGTACCATGGCACCTTCCCCTTCTTACTCCCCAGTTTCTCACTATTTTTCATTTAATTTTGAAAGAAGTTTTAGGTCACAGCAAAGTCACACACAGAATACAAGAGACTCTCATATACCCAACCTCCTCCCCCTTTTCTCACCCCATATTAAAACCTTTTTGTATATGGATGGTAGCATTGTTATAACTGATATACAGATAGTGAAACATAGCTACTAAACACTGTCAATGGTTTACAGTATGGTTTACATTTTAGACCATACACTTTTATAAATTTTGATGATATTTACCATGCCCTACTGTAAGGTAATGAAAAACATTTCCACTGACTGCTAAATACCCCGTTTGATCTATTCTCCATCCCCACGGGGGCCCACGATGTGCCCATGGCTTGACTCATTGGATGACAAGATTCATAGTTACAAACAACAAGAGGTCTTGACACACTGGTTTGTCCTCCACTATTAGGAACCGCCCTTGCTCTTAAGAGATGCCCACCTGTCTATTTCTGAGCATATCGGTCCTCCCAAAGATGGGAGTCCATCTCCCTCCCACTCATTGTGTGGGTCTCCACCCACTGATACAACACATTATGACAGGAGAGCACTCACACACTCCCTGGAAGCCTGCTCCAGATGCGCCCTGTCCTGAATGCCCCCCAACCAACACCCTAAACCAGTAACACTTCCTTGTCATATTGCCATAAGAGCATTCCCACTTCTGTACTTTCAACCTCATACCCACAAATCCCAATTGTTCACCTGGTACCTCTCCCATCTCTCACCCCAGTATCCTGGGTATTCTAACCCACCCTTCCTGATCTACACACCTGTCAACCCTGTGCTACCGAACCCAATAATATCACTACCCACCTGCCCTATCCCTTCACACAAACTGCACTGTCACTTTACCCTAGATTATGTCTGTATGGGTGATGGCTCACAACTTTCTCTTCTCTTTCTCTTTCTTGTAAACCTATCTTTCAGAGAATAGTTCTTGGAGACTGCTCAATTGCCTTAATTCATATCAGTGAGTTCATGTACTGTTCATCCTTTAATGCCTGGCTTGCTTCACTCAACAGAAGGTCTTCAAGATTCATTCATGTTATCCCATGTGCTAGCACTTTATTCCTTCTTACAGCTGAATAATATTCCATAGGAGAGTATGTTTTTAAAGAGACTTTCTGCTGGGTGTGTGAAATACTGACTGTTAAAATATATGCAAAAATTACTTTAAAATAATTTTTAAAAAGCTTAAATGATTTGGGGACATTTTCTCATGAGACTGAGAAAAAATAGAATTCTTTTATCATTGCCTTAGGTTATGTCAGAAATGAGATGACATGGTTCCCATATTATATTTGGGTTACATTGTGGGAACTACAATCTAGGGTATTAAATCTAACTTGCTGTGTACTCAGCATTAAAATTACTCTATACTTGAGTCAAGTGACTTTCCCCATTTTTTTTCTTGGTCAAATAATGCTGTAAAGGACAGGGGCATTATAAAATCTGAACTAAATGGCTTTTGGAATAATATCAGAATTCCAAAGGAACAGTGTGCTAATGATTCTGAAGTCAAAAATTATCATTTTATTTAATATGCCTTGGTCAGTATGAGATATACCAGAAAGAGAAGCAAACTTACACAGCACTGTGTAAACTCTATAAATTGAGAAATTATAAAGAGAACCTCATTAAATTTCCAATTGGACATAGTTTTAACCAAGTCTCAATGGAAACCTAGTTTCTAAAGAATTTAGAATTCCTCTGGCCTGAGAAAGAATGTTTATGTCAGAGAAACCCATCTTCTGAGAATATGAGAATGTGCCCACTGCTGCGGAACTCATAATCAAGTAAATTGTTGTTGATGTTGTTTTTAATGATCAGTTCAGGCTAAATTGCAATTTTTTTTTAAACTTGAGAAATTTGTGAGAAGTAGCAAATGGAGAGAAAGGGCTTGATCATGGCTAGAACATGCCACCGATATCTCTAGGGATGGCCAGGTCTGGAAGCAGAGAATTGCAAAGTGGTATCTGGGAGACCTGGAACTGGGGTTTTTCCATTGACCCAACACCATAAAAATGTCTAGCTCAGGTGAACTTTCTCACTGAGAAAAATTTGCGGGAATCTATCTGTTCAGTTCCTGTATGTCTTTAAGAAAGAAAAATGCTGAGTTTCAGCCTGAAAATTAACTTCCATCATCTGTCTGTCACTAATAATAGAAAGAATCCTGGGTAGTCAGGAATAGTTGGATCAGCTTTGTGTGGGAGCTTTACCCAGTAAAGCTTTTTTGACTAACATTGGTTTGCATCTCAAAATCAAAGGTCCATCTGAGTTCCTGCTAGTGACACTCATACAACCTGAGGGAATAAAAGAGGTAAGTCTATTAGCCCTCTGTGATGATGAAGCTTAGAGAGATGAATTCTCTTGGAGATTGAGAAGCAGTGTAGGTGTGCCTCAGCCTTTTGGAGGTGGGTACTATTAAATGAGGACCTGGTGGGTGGAGACAAGTGGATTCTCCTACTCTGACACAGGACACTCAGAGCCAGCTTTGGTCCTATATTGATTACTCCTTATTTACTTCTAGTGATGCAGTGGGTCACCAGCAGAGTCGATGTTTTTGTCGGGTGTTTCTCAGGGGTGGGACAAGTTCTAGACTGTAGAATGTTTTGTAATAGGATGTGGCCCCATATTTACTTATCAGTAACAAAGAGTGACATCTAGTGGTAATTTACAACGTGAGTCTATTTACCCTATAAACATCCTGTTCTAAGCCCTTCCACAGACATGAGCCCTTGATGGGAAGGGAATGTATACTCAACTCTCAAACATTTGCTTATTCACAAGTTCTCATTGTCTAGCTTCTAGGTCTGGAATAAAGAAATTTGATGAATCTCACCAGGTTGATTCTTAAAATATTTTTAGAGTCATGCTCATGTAAGGAAAAGTGACGGTAGGAAGGCAAGAAAATTGGACTGTGTGTTGGTAGAGCTCTTGGTAACATCAAATAGATTTTTATCTAGTTTATATGAGAAGAGTTAACAGAATGAAGAATTTATATTTCTCGGGATTTATTTTGGTGTGTGCGCAGAGGGTAGAGTCTGTGATATAAATCAGAGTGGAAGAAGAATTTTATTTCAAAAATCTGCACATCAGAATGTACGCAGAGGAAGCAATATGCTGGGGCATTGGAAGCAGGTTGTCAACTTGTCTGGAAGCTGCATTCACATAGGAAGGGCACCTTTTTTGCATAAATATTATACTTGATTGGGGATGGCTGTAAAGCAGGGTTCACTGAGATTGTGCAGTGCTGAAGGGCCAGGTGAGCACATGGGCAGTGTGTGCACTGTGAGTGTGCCCATGTGTATGCACAGGTGGGAGCAATGAGGAAAGAGGAAGGAAAAGCAAATCAGAATTATGGTGGGTGGTTGATGAAAGATAGGCAAGGAAGGAAGGGCAGAGAATGAGGGGAAGATAGTTTTATCAGATTCCTTGAGAATGATGCTTTAGGAAAGAAAAAAGTTGTACATATCTGAGGAAGTAGAAGTAAAAGTGAGAAAAATCAAGAGTGAAGATTTTATATTAAGTCATTTAATTTTCTTGAGTATTTTAAAATACTTTTACTCTACTCACCACCTCCCATTTAGGTGTGTGCTTGAAAGAATGAATAATTGTGTAGATCAGAATTGCTTTCAATTGTTTTTGGTTACTGGGCTACTCATTCTGGAATTCAAGACTGGATTACGCTAAGCTTTCACTCATATTTGAGAATAATGACATACCTAACAGAATTGTCAAGCAATAATAGGAGGGCTTAGGACAGTTTCTAACATAAGATATGAATGCAGTTCATTCATATATGCTTTCAAGCATTTATTTACCTAATATAATTTGGCTAACTACTATGTGCTGTGGAACACAGTGGTGTATGAGACCAAGTCCTATTTTATGGATCTTACATTCTATTGGGAGGAGATAGACAATAACCCAATGAACAAATAAATGTAAACTAGAGAATGTGCATTAAAATATTATTGTTCTCACAGTGGAGGACAAAAGAGGTGGAGAGGAGGAATAATAATAATAGCTAAAATTTCTTGAAGAATTATCATGTATTGAAATTCCAATCAAGTGCTTTATATGTATCTCATTGAGTTCCTACAATAATCCTTTGAAGAGGATTAAAATTAAGATAAAATTATTACCTTAATTTTACAGGTGAGGAATTGCAAGCTCAACTCTCCTAAAATCACACAGATGATAGGAGGAAGAGCCAGTATTCTAATGCTGGTATTTTCTAATTCCAAGATTGTTTTCTTAAGCACCATGCTGAAAATGTCTCTAGAATTTTTATCATTTCCTAGTGATATGTTGACCATCCTGCTTTGAAAAATTTGTCAGCTCAATGCCCTTATCTAAAACCCATTAAGATCAATTGGATTTCAATTAGAGCACAATAGATTACAAGTGCAAATGGTTTGAACCTTCTTTGCTCTTTTCCATTACGCAAGTATATTGAAACACTTGTTTAATTTTCTTGTGATTATTTCTTCTCAGAGGCAATTCTGAATTGTTGTTCTAAAGTAGTCAGATTAAAATGAATAATGACGCACTTGTTTGAGTATTTACTAGTAGATTATCATAATGAAACCACAACTCCTTCGTTTGTGACAAGGAGATGAAAAACAAATGACAGTCAAGGGATATGCCAAGTTATATAGAACTCCTGGGGTAAAATGCATTTGTGCACATTTTCTACATTTTAAAAAGTGAATATGGTAATCTCATGTATTTGTTTGGAATATTAGGATGTAGGTCAGCCTAGAGAAATTTCTTATTTATACCCTTTACGCAGACTCTCAAGTCTTCAGCTTTTTTTGCCCCGTCTTTAGCTGTCACCCATTTAAAGCCTCAAAAGAAGAAATATGATGTGGGAGAACTTCAAATTTTAAACCCTAAAAATCACCTCTTATTTTTTCAGTTCTCATGTCCTGCTTGGAAGACTTACTGCACAGCCATTGGGTAGGGAAAGAGATCCATGTAATAGAAGCAGCTCCAGCCACTTTTATATAAACCTGGCTGAAGAGCTCTTACTGAGAGTGGATTTCTTGTAATTGAGTCTGAAGGATCCAAAGAGGTTGGAAATATTTGGGCATTTTTGCCTTAGTCAGTATGAGTAATGAATACTTGTGGAAGAGGAAGGTGTCCAGCCATCTATTAAGGGATAATATACTTAAAGGCCAAACACATTTTACTTCAGGAATATAAGGGTCTTAACATAGAAGGAATTCTATTTCCATAGTTTATAATATCAACACTTTTAAGGATTAAAATCAAAAGATAATATCAATAAATAGAAATAGAAGCAATTGATAAAATTCAGCAGGAAGTTCAAATTAATTAATTCTAAAAGGAAATTTAGAACAGGAAAGGCTTTCTTGGAGCCGGCTGTCACCCAGTTGGTAGGGCGCCAGTTTACCACATAGGAGGCCCCGGGTTCCGTTCCCGGGGCCTCCTCGAGCGGGCAGACCGCCTTGAGAAGGCAAGCACCTGCGGGCAGGGCAAGCCCCCGGATCAGGCAGGCTGCAGCGCAGCGGGTTGCCACAGCGGAGGGAGACAAGCAGACACTACAGAATGCAAAAATGAACACAGCAAGAACAAGCAAAACGGGGGATATGTAATAAATAAAAAATAAATCTTTGAAAAAAAAAGACTTTCTTAACAAAGAATATAGAAGAGAATATAAATGACTGGTTTTATAAAAATTTTATAAATTTCCTATTAATATATACCATAAAATATATAACAAAAATAGATTTTGGGGAGAATGACATTTTAGAAGACAAAGGTTTAATACACTTATAAAATATAATGAGCTATTTAAAATTGACAAGGGGATAAACAATCTAATAGCAAAATAGAAAAAAAAATATCAAAACAGTTCACAAAACATCAAATCCAACAGCTATTAAATATTTGCAAAGATACTCAAGGTCTCTAGGAGATGAGGAAATGCAGTGAGATTATTAGCCATTAGATTGGACAAAATTAAAACAAAACAAAATGATAGCTGCTATTTCTGACTGAGATATGAGCAAAAAGAGGGTATCACATATTGCTGGTGGAAATACAAATTTCCAAAGTGTTTTGGAAAGCAGCTATCTATCAAAATTGCAAAAACATATACATTGATGCTTAATTTCACCTTGGAAATCTATTGCTTAGAAATAAATGCACTGGTATGTTTAAAAGCATGTCTAGTTTAGTATTGTTTTTAATTATAAAAATTGGGGAACAAAGTAAATACTCATCAACAGAGGAATATATTATGCTTCATTCATATGGATAGTATGTGCTTTTTAAAATAATGAATTCAGCCTATACTAGTTGTTTTAGAGGGTTTTTCATGGATTCTTCTTGAATGAAGAAAGCAAAATATGCATAACATGTCATTTTTGTAAAACAAATATAAACATCAAAATTACTTATTGAGCACTCATATTGCAAGATACTCGCCTAGAGATTAATGTGGTGAGACTAAATGAAATAACACTGTTGTGAAGATAGTGTCTATATATTAGAAGGCAAGCAACAATATAATGTAGCATAGACCTCCTTAAAAATAAGTGATAGGAATAGTGCTGAGTTCCAACTGAATTAGTGTAAAAAGTTCTGAAATCAGTATTTGGATATAGGATCAAGAATTGCCAATAGCCTAATTAAATGTGTCACTGATGTATAAACTACTTGTATGAGTAGGATAGTGGTTAAGAGCATGAATTTTGGAGGGAGGCAAACCTGGGATTGAATAATGGATGCACCACAGTAGATGCTTGTCTAACCCACATAAAGGTCTCTGTGTTAGTTTCCCATAATAATAATGACAGCATTAGGCACCAGTAGAACAATAATTGAAATGATATAAGTAAAGCACTCAGCACAGTGCCTGGCACGGCATCAATGTACAATAAATGAAAGCTATTATTGTCATTCTTATAATTACTATTTTTCAAATGTTGTTTTGTGAGTGATAAAATATGCGGCCATTTAAAATGTTTTGTATCTTTTTACCTCAAATTATCAAACATCCAGAAAATTTGAAAGAACTTTATAGGGGATAATCAATCACTGAACACATAGGTTTGATCATTAATAGTTCACTATACTTGCTTCATAGCATATATATCCATTTATCAACCTCTCTACCTATCCTTCACTCTTTTTTTAAAAATTCATTTCAGAGTAAATTGCAGACTATCAGTACATCCCCTAAATTTTGTGTGTGTGTGTGTTTTCTATTAGTTTGGCTTGGTTTAGTTCTTTTGCTATCATGTATTTTCTCAGTCAACAGACTTTACACTCACTTGTGAGGATAATGAAAAATGTGACATCAAAATGGGAAACACTAGCAGAAGCCTTACCCAGCTAGCCACACGGATTTGTTCTAAGAGATGTTCATGTGAACAATGGTTGCCATTGTTATAGCTAGATTGACAAGGTGTTAATTTTTCTGTAGGTTGTGATTTTTAAAATAAATGAAATTATTTTAGGGTTTGCTGCACTAGTATCCCTTGGAGGAAATTGTTCCTTAAAGCTAAGAAGGGGAGTAGGCATGTACTGGCAAAGGCTATTAAATAGCAGTGGAGTCTGTTATGCTAAGAGTGGTGTTAAGATAGCTTTTCTTTAATGTTTTCCTAGTTACACATATTTAGAGCACTGTCTTTAATTTGTACTTTTTTGTTAAGAAAATCTAGCATTGCTAAAAGAGCACCCCCCTTCCATTTCAAATTATCTGTTAATTGTCAGAGGTTGTATATTTTACTCATTTGTAAATCTCTTCATACCATAATAATTTTTCCTTTTTTATTGACTGATACAGTATCATGATTACAAGGTTATTTTGTACTTGTCTTAATACCTTGGGTGTAATAAAAACAGATTAAGAAAAAAAAAGAGTGAACACTGGCATAGAGGAAAAATATTAAAGGAGATTAGAAGCCGAAGCATTTACCAATGCATGTGAATTTATCAAGCAATCATTAATTCAGGCTTCATGTTGAAGAATGGGCAAGAAATAAGTAAATGAAGAGAGCAGAATGAAGGCAATCAAGGGAGAGATATCCATAGGCAGTTGGGGAGGAAGGATTATGCAGTAGTTAATCGACATTAGGGCTTTTTTTTTCTAAAAACCATGAGTAGTATATTTGTATTTATGTTTCTAAATTTGATGAAAATCACATCCCAGATTTGCATAATCAACTCTATAAGGCTTAGATACTTGCATCTTGCCATTATGTCATGTATTCGAGTTTTTCCCAATAAGGTTTTTTATTTTTTTTATCTTTCTTTGCAAAGAGGTCCCTAAAGATTTGTTCTGCCAGTCTTCCAAATATACCCCTGTTTGAAATCCTAAGGTACACAAAAGATAATTTCATGCTTAACTTAAAGGACTTCTGCTGTATACCATCATCAAATGTAATTACTTAAATATCCATAATTATTTATCATCTAGAGCTATATTTTGCTTTATATCAACTATAATAATCTTCTAGCAGGACCATAGTGCTAGGATAGGTAGGGCTCCCCTTTTACTAAATCGATGTGGAATAGCATAATAATTGCAGGGTTTTGTTGTTTGCTTGTTTCCAGATTAGGAAACAGAGACCGAGATAGGTCTCAGCTGGTGCCCTATTGCAATTAGCACGAACCTGAACAAATCGGCACAATTAATATTTGATGACCATAGCATATATTTTATTTTCTAATACAGTATGTTCTGGATTTCTTTTCAAATTGCCCTAAAAAAGGTGAATTTTGAAAAGTTCATAGTAAGTTGCCAATAGTGTAGAATAATGAACAACCCTCAGTAAGTCAGGGAAATTTCATGAAAAATATTAAAATAGACTTGTGAATATGTAAATTTGAAGATGGTTTAAAAGAAAAGAGGACAAAAGCATATTTTGAACCTCTGAGAAAAAACATTAATAGTCTTTTTCTGAAAATACAGCCTATGAAATGCATATTAAGCATATTATGTTTTATTTGACTATTTTACAAATTTGAAATAATTTTCTAAGTTGATTAAAGTATAAATATCTACTTCGTGATTATTTCTGCAACATTGGAAATATAAATGAATTTCTACCGTATATTACAATCTAGAAATTTAAATATCTCTAATATTGTTATTTTATGTAAATAAATTTTGTGTTGGAGATACAGATGAGTGGAAGAAGAAATAAAGTTAAATTATAATTCTACCCATTTTTAATATTTGGGTATTTAACATCGTATTTGTTTTCCTTTAAATATAACTTTAAACAAAAATTGGGATCATACTGTACATACTGTTTTGTAATCTGCTTTTCCATTCAGAAATACATTGTAATATATTGGAGTTTAATAAAATATACTTCTATGACGTATTTTAAAGGTCTCAGTTGAAGTGGTTTTCCTACAGAGAGGTTTTTAATTTGATTCATGGGACCCAACAAACTTCAGATTTATTTGAGATATTTTGGGCTACATGGGTGATATGAATTTGGACACCAAGTCAGGGGCAAGTTAGCAAATTATGAGTTTATGAATTTTCAGAAGATACATTTTTTCCATCTAATCAGCCTCAGTGGAGCAAGAAAGTTTTCTTACGACATGTCCCCTTTTCTAAAGGTTTTTTTATTTTTTATTTTTTAACTTCTTTTTACTTCTTTCTCTCTTACCCTTACGATGTAGCCCTTCTGGGCCCCAGCCATATATTCTGGTCTTATATTGGACCCACATTTTGGGGGGCATCTTAGGCTTTATCTCCTGTTGCCACTTCTCTCTCAAGCCTGACACTCAGATCTCAAGGGCACAGCTAAAAAAACTCAAACCAAAAAATCTGGCTTTATCACTCAAGTATCCACTAAGTTTACTGAATTCTCTTCGTTTCTGGCCTCTGCATTTTCTTCTCCGTCTTCTAGCTTAGCAATAAAGTTAAAATACATTTAACATTTTATTCAGGGTTTCACATGTTTTAATCAAAATGATCTGTAAATCTATTCTGCCATATGACAAAAATGAAGGTCAAGAATATTTACTTTGAACAATTAAAAATATATCATGTGTACTTATATTTTATCCTTCCTAAAATGAAATACTTTATTGAATTTAAATTTGTATGAAATCAATTAAACTATTTTAGTAAAAATCTGTTTTTAAAAGCCTGTATCAGAATGTCATGTGTAGATAATAATAATAATGATACAGAATTATAGTTTGAATACTTACCATAGGTCAGACACTATATCGATTGTTATATGTTTTTTTTTTAAAGATTTATTTATTATTTATTACATATCCCCCCCCCTTTCTGCTTGCTCTTGCTGTGTGTCCATTCTTCTGTGTTTTTCTATGTCTGCTTCTTGTCTCCCCCCGTCCCCGTGGCGACGCGCCGAGTCGGCCCTCCACGGCGGTGGCTCGTTCTGTTCCAGGGTGGCTCCATTCCGTTCCCACGGGCGGCTCCGCTCCATGTTTTGCGGACAGCAGTCCTCCATGTTTTTTGCGGGCTGCTCGGCTTCCGCAGTTCACAGGTGGCAGCTCCGCTTTTCACGGGTGACTTTGCCATGCCCGTGGGGGCTCCGCCCTGCCCGTGGTGGCTTTTTGCCTTGCCCACGGTGGCTCTGCCCCGCCCACGGCGGCTTGCCTTTCTCAAGGCCGTCTGCCCGCTCGGAGAGGTCCCGGGGAACCGAACCCGGGGCCTCCCATGTGGTACACCGGCGAGCTCTTTATCCACTGAGCTATCTAGCCGGGCCCTGTTATATGTTTTTGGAACCTTTCAACAACTGATTAAAAAAGATATTATCCTCATTTGAAAAATAAGGAAACTGAGATTGAGTGCTAAATCAGGGTTCAATAACAAATATGTAGACTAAAAACTTGGACTATATTATGCAGTTTTCCTTCTGTTTTCCTTTCTTTGAATAGTCCCATATTTCAACTATCTTATGACTGATGAAATGTAAGTTTGGTATTACATATTATCAAAAAAACCACAATAGGAAAGCATTTCATCCTCATTTCTTATGTTGAGAATTAACCTACTTATCTCAGGCTTATCTTATATTACAATTTGTGGTAGCAATATAATTACCAATATGAGTTATTTTATTAATATTGTTAATGTTTCTAATTTAATTTTCTTATTGTAAGGCCTTCCTTTTTATTTAATGACAGTATAGACATAAATGAAAACAGCAACAAATCCTGCTTCTTACAGCACATCAAATCATACATTTCCTTTTAGCAGTGCAGATTGTTCCCATAACTTTAACTGATAATTGGCATCTTATTACCTTTTTGTTTAATAGCAGCTATAGGAACTGAAGAACAAAGATATACTTCCCTCTGTAGATTAGTGGTGTGTTTAATTGTGGCCACAGAAAATCTATGGCTTTGATTTCCTTTTTGGAAAGCCATTTTGTACATAAAATGAATGAAATAGAAGTAATCTATACAAGTCCTGGTTTATATCAATTCAAATGTCAGTGTTGGAATTGATTATATTGTAATGTACAACATTTCAATAGTATTGTTTTTGTAGTGAAATATATGGTCCATCTAATTTATTTGAAGTATTCTATATATTGATGTAACCCAGGTTTAGCCATTCCTTCCCTCAACTGTTTTGTCCCACAGTAACTCTTACTGATTCTCTTGGCATGATATATAGGATAATGTGATGGACCTGAAAGTAATATGCCCATTTCAAGTCCTGTGCATGTTCTAGTGCAACCATAATTGATTTCCTGTAATATTGTTGGACTTCAAAAAAGCATATTAATTGAAAGTTTATTAATGCAAATATTTATTTTGTCTTGTAGTGACTGGACATCCAATACTCAAAAGAGCTAATATCCGGATTGTTGGGAAGTTAGTGGCCAGATCCATGAGAGAAAGGAAAATGAAAGAATATTATAAATCATTAAATATATAGTAATGTTTTCAACACAGTATTTTCACCTTTGATAGTTCAACCTATCTACTCAAAGACAGAGGTGAACATTAGCAATGGATTAACTGTTTTAACATGAATAAAGGACAAACATCATGAATACAAAGAAGGACTTCAACAAGTTAGCCTATAATTCCTAAATGTCTTTGGATGCACATCATTCATTTGATCTTCTTTGTAGAAAACCTGTTTTTTTCATAATAATAAAAATGAATCCATAGTGTCAAGTATTCCTTTCACTGGTCTGAAATTTGTATTGCTCCATTACCAATAAATGCCATAAAGAAATTTTAAAATTCTTATTTCCAAAAATAGCATGATTTTAGTATAAAATGCTTTTGGGTTCTTTTTTATTTTTTAAAAAATGACAATAGTGTGATATTTCATTGAAATATTATATGTCACTGAATGCTTTGTATTCCAGAACATCCCTCATTACTCAAATTTTTTGGAAATGGTTCCTCAAAATGTGTTTTAAAGTATATTATTTTATTAGTAATATAATTATTTTTCTTACTCTCATTCCTAACATACTCTAAAGTGAAAAATCAAGAGTCAATATACAGTATACTTGTGTTTACCTTAGTGCTGAAAGGATTTGAAGTAAAGTGTGTAACACCAGCTCCTTTAAGAATCTTGAATTTATTTTTTTCTATCTACCTACCTATCCATCCATCCATCCCTCTACGTAAAACATTTGATCAGAAAAAAGTTATTACTAGCTAAAATGTAGACATTGGCTTATGGGAAGTTAAAATTTAAAATGTGCAAGTTTCCTATTTGGAATAATAGAAATGTTTTGGTAATGGATAACTCTGTGAACATAATTAATGGCAAAGAAATATATCTCCAAATATGATTAAAAGGGGAAATGTTAGGTCATATATATGGTAGCAGAATAAATTTTTTAAAAATCCATAGACCTTCACTACACAGTGAACCCTGAGTTAAATCATGGACTTTAATTAAAAGTACAATTTTTTAAAATTTGCTATCATCTTCTGTAACAAATGTTCCACACCAATGCAAGGTGTTGGTTGTGGGTTGGTATATGTGAATCATTGTATTTTATGCAGGCTTGTTTTTAAATCCACAACTTCCTGAATAAAGGAAAAAGAGACTACAAGAAGACTTTTGGGGGTGAAAGATCTGTTCAATATCTTGATTGTAATGATTGCGTTATAAAGGTACATCTGATTTATCAAGTTACAAAATTTTACAGTTGAAATATATGTAAATTTATTGAATGTCAATTATATTTCAATAAAGGTATTTTAAAAATATCTATGTTGTCCCTATGAATAATTAAGAGAATTTCACTTTAAGGAGCAAAGTTTATTTTTTCTTTATTTCAGTACTGAAAAAAGCTGGTAAATGCAAACTTTTTAAAAAAGGAAAAGAAAAAATAAACACTGTGTTGAATCCCAGCATGGTAAGAGATCTTCATCCTGCCCATTTCTCATTATTAGGATAAAAACTTGGTTAGATTTCCTCTACCTCTCTCCCTCATAAACATTGAGAGCAAAAGCACAGACTTAAAATGAAAGGTACTTGCAAACTTGGACACAGGATTTCCTTGTATGATCATTATTTCAAATGGTAAATATGTTTATTAGAGAAAATAATTAATATAAAACAATATCAAAATTACTTTATAAAAATAAACTATATATATTACGTTCTGATTTATGACAAATGGGGGCAGGATAGAGATGAAATTTATTTTTCTTTTAATAAAATGTGATTGTTCTTTTCTTGCGCTTCCTAAATGTAATTATTAGTCTTGATTTTTAGTGAACTAAAGTAGGACTACTGAATACCTTTTAGAGGTGTGATCCTACATTGTGTTCGTTGACAATATGTCACTCTAAAGCTGTAGAAGACAGTATAAGGTCAGGAGAAAGAAGCCTCTACTTTTCAATAGTCGGTTTCTCTTTAAAAATTGGCACTTGGTGCTCATCAAAGTACAAGAAATATTGGATATGCTCTAAATGTCCATTGTGTTTTTGAGCCAACTACCTGATGGAAGTCATCACTTATATGTAAATGAACTGTCAATGGCTTGCTACCGTTGGCAATCACTGGACTGTGAAGGGTATGTCTTAATAAGAACCAAAGCTCTTCACAGACTTTGATTTACTGGAAATAAAATAGAAAAGTCCTCTGAGACTATAAAGGACACTTGTTTCAGATAAAATGTCTAGACAGTAGCAATATATTTAGGACTCTTATTATAGCAAAACTGCAAATTAGAATAGAGTGGTGAGAAAGTTCCTGTGACCCAACTGAGTTCTAAAACATTGCATCTGACTAGAGTAATATGATCTTTAAAATAGCTAAGCCAAATTAAATAAAAAAGCATTTTTTAAAAAGGAGAAAGAAACAATATAAGGAAAACTCAGGTTTGTTGCATGTTTTAAATTGTCTGTGTCTTATGTTTTACATTTTCTCATATATTTTTCTTAAAATAATGAAGCTATTAGAATAGTTTAAAATCTAGCTTCAACGATCCTGAAACATCCATTATTTCTCAGAAAATTCAGATTTAAATGTAGTTTACCTTGTCTATCCATTCTTTTATTCAACTTCCATTCTGAAGAATAAGCCCAATTATAAATACTAAATTCCATATAAGTATAATATTTTATTAATGTTGATAAAAACAATATATTACATTTGTAAAATGTCTTCGAGTTTGCAATATACTTTCACATAAATATGAATTAGGGAAGCTTTAAAAGGTGCAACCAAGTTTTTATATTAACTACTCTCTCCCAAAGCACACTATTTTCACAGAAGTACATTAGTCAGGGTGGGCTAACAGTTTTAGAAACCAACCTTAAAAATCCGATTGGCTGAGGATAATAACAATTTCTCTTTTGCTCCCTTTACAGTCCAGTGTGTGTCAGCAGGGACTTTGCTCCATGCAGTCTTTCAGAGATTCAGGCTTTTTCCATCTTAATAGCTCTGCCATTCACTGGGCTACTACTGTAATCTTTACAACCAGGCAATAGACAAAAAAAGGGAGAGAATATGGAGAAAGCATATCCACTCTGTAACCACCTCAGTTTGAATTTGGAACATGTCACTTCCACTCACTTCCCAAATTAAGAGGAGAATTTATCACATGGCTCCATCCGAATGCAAGGGGACTGGGAAATATGGTCTATCTTAGTGTTAAAGAAGACAATATGTCCGTTTTTCTTATAGGAAATAAAATGCACTCCTCATTATTTTAAGGAACAAGAAAAATTTCAAGTGGCTTCACTTGGATAGTCATCATTCTGGTTTAAAATTTTATCATAAAACTATCTGAATAATCCAGTCTTTTGTGATTTCTCCAAGATTTTGATGCAAATTCCCTTGCAAAATATGTCAAGAATCCTGAAAACATCTGGCACCAATTTTAAGGAAACTATTTTTTTCCTTTTTTTTCTGACGTGCTTTTCTTTCTGGAAATTGAAGAACTTGGGGTTTTTTTTTGCCATTCAAATACAAATCACAGGTATTATTTTCAATAGTGTATTGATAAGAACCATTGTTTTTATATAAAGAGCAACCAGTCCACAAGGAAATTCCAGCTAAAAGAAATAGCGTGTCTGAAACTAATACTTCTAAAACAATGGAGAAAAACACAGAATTGTGCCATCTCAAACTTTTCTATATAATTGATTATCAATAAAAGAAGGCATGATAAAATGGTGCTAATACAAAATTGACTTGTCATCTTGAAGTAATTCTTCATTTCAGGTCACTGGGATAGAACACTAAGGAATTAAAAATTCTCATTAAAAATTTTAAACAAATGAGGAGAAAGAGAAGGAGAAAACAACTAAAATTTTTAATAGGTTTACTGAAAGCTTTGAACAAATGTGCTTGCTGTGTTAAAGTCTGCTCCCTTTGAAAACATAAAAAAAAACTCTGCTAGCTCTTGATGGAATCTGTGCTTAAACTGTTAAGCTTTTGGATTATTAAAAAAATTTTTGCACAATACTGGACTTTTATTTTTGATTCCCCTAAATTTTTAGAGAAGTCTGTGCATATTTTGCTAGTTTTCCACATTGTAAATCACCCATTTCCACCACCACCACCACAATCATCAACCAAAAATAACATTTTTCACCTCACTTGCACCCATAGAACATTTTGATTTGGAAATTAGTTATGCATGGATAAAGGGCAAGCACAGAGCACTACTCCTACTGGAATAGCTCATGGTAGCGGCTGAGGGTTCTGAGATGGTTTTCGTTTCCTAGGCTGCACAAGCAAATACCATGAAATGGATCAGGTTTAACGATGAGAATTTATTTGCTCATGATTTTGAGGCCACGAAAATATCCAAATCAAGGCATCATAGAGGCAATTATTTCTTCCCAAAGGCTGCAGTGTTCTGGTGCTGGCTGCTGGCGATCCTTGGTCCTTAGTTCCTCTGTCACATGGCAGTGCACATGGTGGCCCCTTCTGTCCTCTCCATTCTCTTCTGGGCCTGAGTTCCATTGTATTTCAGCTTCTGGCTGCTCCTTATAGCTTTTTCTATGTCAGAATTCATTCTGCTTACAAAAGACTCCAGTAATAGGATTAAGACCGCTTCTGATTGAGGTGGGCCACACACCTTAACTGAAGTAACCTCCTTAAAGGTTCTACTTACAATGGGTTCATGCCCACAAGAATGGATTAAATTGAAGAATGTGTTTTCCTGGGGTACATACAGCCACCACATAGGTTAGTGGCTCTAGGGTAACTTCCTGATTCAGTTTCCTGATTTTAGCAAGCCAGTTCTGGGATGATGCAGGGAATGATTCATGAAATTCCTCCTGCCATCTTAACTTCAGCAAACCCAACAACTTTTTCAGTTATCTAAATCCATAATAAATCTCTTCGGATTATTATGGCTAGCATGTCCCTGCCATCTGCAACTAAGAATACTGACCCATATATTTTCCTTCCTTGCTTCCTTCTATCCTCATTCCAGCCCACTCCCTCCTTACTTACTAAGTTATGCTTGTCAATAAAGGTTCTACC
The DNA here is from genome assembly GCA_004027955.1 of Chaetophractus vellerosus. Lineage (NCBI taxonomy): Eukaryota > Metazoa > Chordata > Mammalia > Cingulata > Chlamyphoridae > Chaetophractus > Chaetophractus vellerosus. Next base: position 1,364 of record PVKH010004625.1, on the reverse strand, counting down.
AATTTAAAAGTATTTAAAGGTTAAGAGGTATTTTTCAAAACAAAGACTTTTGTCAGGTATCAGATCTCCTGGCATGTCCTATCTTCCCAAACAATCCTACTTGCACTCTCTCCCTGTGTATGTCTGCAACTTCAACTTAGTAGAAAGTGTATTTGATATTCTAAATAGTATTCCTGAGAGTAATTCTCTATAGAAGAAAAACCAAGGATATCAGAAAAGTAACTTCATTTTTGATAGCAGGATGATAATTTTATGAAACTCTGCAGGCTTGACAGTTGCTTATAATCCACAAAAATGAAAAGGATGCAATAGGCAGAGATTTATCAATTTAATCTTTCTGCATTTTGACAACATGTTTATTAAAGACTAAAACACTTTTAAATTTAGTACAGTTTCAACATTGATGTAATGGCTAGTCTGGAGCAAAAAAATCTCTCAGATAGTTAAATGACTAGTGGAACATATATTGGAGCTTTGCAATAAGTAAAATATGATTAGAAGAAACACTGATATTGCCTTATGCATATTTAAATTCATAGATTTTCATCGTAAACCAAGATACCTTGCTAATCTGTAAAAATGTCTGAAAATATATTTCTTTGAAACATATTTCAAAGAAATCTCAAAGAGGTGATTTTCTTGATAAAGAATGTGAGTTTATTTAGAAAACCCTCTCCCTTGTACTAAAAGAAAAATAACGACACAAGCTGTGAAAATAAAAATGGAAACTGTTTTTATAGAATTGAGAAGCTGGAGCAGGCATTATTTATCTAGACTAAGGCCCTCATTTTATAGAAGTACAAACTTAGGTGGAAAGGATGAGTGAGTCACAAGAGGCCATGAAATAATTTAGTGCCTGAGCTGGGATTAGCTTGGGATCTTCTGATGGCTAATCCAGGGTCCTATTCTATATTAACTCCCCAGAAGACAAAGTGAGAAGATATTAAAACAGAAACAAGAAGAATCCATAATCCAAGCCCAGAATAGGCACCATCACACAAAAATATCCCATAAGTTAGATGCCCTCCTCTGAGTTTTTTGGTAGTCTCTCTTCTCACACACAAAGAAACCTCCCTGCTGTCCTTGTTTGCATCCCCCTTTTCCACAAGCCTTAGAAGAGGTTGGCTAATTTGATCAATTAAGTCTGTTCAAGGTGTTAATGGATCCTAATGGCTTAGTGTAATACCTTGTTTCCATTTTAATAAAGCCTCTCTGTTCATTGAGAGTGACTAATGGTGGGAACATTAGACATTGTACAAGTCAGTTGAGGGTCACACAAAAACATCCTTACCTAGAAATTTTATTTTGTGTGTTTGTTGCGACTTTTATTACGTGAGCCTCCTAGTGTACATCTGTGACTAGAT
>PVKH010004624.1:0-23113 GCA_004027955.1 Chaetophractus vellerosus | reverse complement strand
GGCTTTTGCCCTGTCCGTGGCAGCTTTTTCCCCTGCCCACGGCGGCTCTGGCCCGCCCATGGCAGCTTGCCATTCTCAAGGCGGTCTGCCCGCTAGGAGAGGTCCCGGGAACCGAACCCGGGGCCTCCCATGTGGTATGCCGGCACCCTATCCACTGGGCTATCCAGCCCACCCCTATTTTCATTCTTATGTTTCTCCCTTAGTAGCTACCTTTGGAGCATACAATCAGTATGTTAAGAAATTATCCCAGAGTTCTTTTCTTGTTTAAAGAATTTTCTGTAACTTTTAATTGCCAAATGGGAAAGTGACAGAGAAAGGAAAAGTGAATTACCGTTAATTTCCAATTACATGATTTCAAACTGGGTGGATTTATTTAAAAACTTGCTAATAAACATAACAATGGCTTATTTTCTTTGGGAAAAAAATCACCATCATTTAGAAAATTCTGAGGTAAGATGAAAGATGTGAAAAAGTTGAGAATTGTTTAGCTAAAATAAACATCTGCCTAAAACAAAAAAATACTCAATTCCATGCATCAATATAAACTTCTATTATAAGGCTTGAAAGAATGCAATTATAGATGACGTTAAAATTTACTTTATGGTTGCAAGTCAATTGTTAATATAATGGTTTTTGAAATCTAGCTCCCAGGCGGACCTTGCATTTATTATAGATGACATCTAAATTAGCTATGAATTAGCCAAGTTATGCTTGGCATATTGAAGTTAGATTCAGAAATGGTTTGGGGATTATTCAATGGCAAAAGTAAGCTTAGAAAGATTAATGTTTTGGATGAAAACTTTTGACAATGTAATACAAATATTTTAAGGGATAGATGAGAAAATAAAGGAAATATTTATTCTAAATATTGATATGTCTATTTCTAGAATAATATATTAGGTTATTTCAGTGCCAAGTCATATTTATGAAATGATATAAGATAATATATTACAATAAATGGCTTATGTGAAAAGCAGTATCTCTATTTGTTATTTTTGAGAGGAAACACCACAATGGATGTAAATTTAGATTTAGTTATTAATTGATGAATATTATTTCTCAGCCCAGATATTTCAGAAATATCTTTGCTGAAGATAAATTTTGAATATTTGTTTGTAGGGAATAATTAAATTCTTGTAAAATTTTTGTTTAACCTGAGAGGCTGAAATTTCAACTACTTTATATCAGCATTCAAATAGAATTTTGTTTGAGTATAAATCATTAAGAACCTACTCTTCTTCTGGTATGTGTGAAAGATATTCTTAGGAAATATTTTATATATTGATCTTACACTCTAGAAATATAGCATAAACTGATCTAGAATGGAAGGTTTATTAAATAATACACATTTTTCAACTATGGATTGTCAACCCTTCAACCAAAATAGTATACATGTATATTTGTATTTTTCCCTAAGGCTATAGGATGGATAAAATGTACAGAGTAGAAAAGTCAATTGTTTTTTGTCTTTAAAAGTTACCTTCAATTACTTTTGAAGTAAGAAAGCATACAAATATGTAGGTAAATAAAAATAATTATAAGCTTGTGTATAGATAGTCAAATGCACTCAGTGGTATATCTATATATTAAAAAAAGATAACCAATTGTGTCTAGGGAAATATAAACTTGGTAATGATTTCTTAAATCTAAATCTAATAATCCATTCCTATTTTATATGTGTAGACAAATAATATGCAATAATAAATAGGGAAGCAGAGATTAGAGAAGGCTGTGAGAATGTTTTCTCTCAGCAAATCATTGCATCATTACATTGCAATGATAAAGAAGGTACATGAAAGTATCTTATCCACGTCTCTCAATAAATACCAGGTATTCAGAAATATATTTGGCAAGTCTTATAACCACATAGACGTAAACTAATGATATCATACATGGAAATAGCAACTTCTAGCCAAAACACTTCTATATCATGCATACACACACACATAGAGGGCACCAGGGCTAAGCCTCCATGACATGGTGCGGCGGAGAGTTAGCTCACAGCAGGCTCTGACAGTGTCGGGTGGGGAAAGTGGTTACAAGGTAAAACTTGTATTCTTCCACAATAGACAAAGGAGTCCCTCATACCTTAATAGAGGAGGCAGCATGGCATAAATGATCGTATACACGACCCAAGCCAATGATGAACCGAGTTAAAATTTTTTCTAGGAATAATATTTACATTAGCTAAGGTCCTCTGTTTTAACAAACTTTCTGTAATAGGCAATTTTATTTACTTTGGCAATTCTGTTAAATTAGAGCACTGAGGAAAACTCATGTAAACTAGTACTCATGGGAAAAAATGGCCATAGGATCAACATTTAGACTTATTTTGATTTAAAGATTAATATTGCTCGGTTTCTAAGAAAAATACATAGTTTTTTTAAAAAAATAATGAATTCTGTCATCTCAGTGGGTTATTAGGTTGAGGGAAATAGTTTTCAAAAAATCAAAATAATCAACCCAAAATTTGCACAATGCTTACAGTATTATAAAAATAAATGGGATGTATCTAATTTCTAACTGATATGCTTGCATTATCATATTGTTTCTTTTTTTAAAAAAGTATTTATTAACTGTACATGAGGTCAGCCTGATTTTATCAGAGTTCTTCTAGTATTGTTTTGTAAAAACAATATTGAATATATTTCATTATAAAGCTCCTATAAGAATTAACTCAAATATATACAGAAAGAGCAAGTACTACATCTGATTATGCAAATTATGCAATTAACATTCTATCAATTAACATTCTAATTAAGACTATCAAGTAAAGACATTTAGATTATGTGAAATTATTTTTTACGGGGAAGAAAAACAAAGGGAGAAATGACTATGTTGGGAAAAATACATGGAATTTTAGTAGCAAAGATAAATACTTGAGTGAGTATATATTAGAGAACAAAAGAATTTAATAAGTGCTTTAAAATAATAGTGGGTCCAGATAGCTGCTATGAAGTTGAGATAAGTGCAGTGTACATCTAACATTGTCTCTTGTAGTGAATCTTAACCAGAGGAGGACAGTAGAATTACCTGGGGAGCTACTTTTAAAATATTTGTATATGACTCCCTAGGCTAAGTTTTTTGACTTTGGTAGATTTATATTCAATTATTAAATGCTATATTAAGGGACCCTAAGTCAAGTCAGCTATGGACCGTTAGTGTCTTCTCTAGACTCCCCTTCTAAAACTTTAGCCATTATACTTGGACATGTGTCCTTGTGATCACTTTTTAATTGACAGTCTCAAAGGATGCTGTTATGAAAACCAAACCAAAATCGTTCATGTTCTATAATACATTTTAACATTAAGGATGGATTCTAAAAACACATAGAATACACAAAGCATTGTTTTCCTTATTGTGAGGTCTCTATTTTCTGGCAAATAGGATGCTTTTAGAAACTTGGCTGTATAAATAAACGTCACATTTATTTGGAAACTAATTTCGTCAGATTATGTGATTATTTGTTCTATGGAGATTATGATAGGATCTGTATTCATTAATATATATTTAAAGATCATCTTTGCAAATCAAATAGGCCTGTTAAGATGAAGGGTAATATTTGAACACTCTTTTACTGATTGAGGAGGCAGTGCTGATCTTAGAAGAAGAGAGTTATGATTCTCAGCTGAAGGGGACGGCGTTGGTTTGGCTTTAAATATGGACAGGGGCGCGTTTCCCCACCCAACACTGCCTGCGTGCAGACTACGCGGTCTGCTGTTACCCATGACCACGTTCTACTAGAGTTAAGAAAGTGAATTTACCGGGTCGGAGAAACGGTAAAACTTCTCCAGTGCAAAAGCTTCTGTCTGTGGGAAGGTAACGTGGACCAAGAGGGGTTGAGAAACCAGAAAATCAAGTCATATATGATGAATATAATCGCACAGTTTTTAACACACATAGCATTTTAACATACATATGTATAAATTAATAGATCTTCACATAAACAATGTCTACTCCCAAAGTATGAATTGAAGTTAAAAGAAAAAACTGGATTTTTTTTGGTACTAGATCTTAATTATTAATATAATTTTTGCCTTCTAAATATTTTAAGTAATGACTAAAGATTAATAAAATATTACTTTTTGTAATTCTGCATTTTCCTAGAGTGCCAGTCACTGAAAAAAAAAAAACCATCTTGCCATTGTTCTTTGAACTAAAGAATGAGGGGCATCAATTATTTTTATCCCAATACTCTTAAGTGGGGTGGAACTCAGTAAAGAGCTGCTTTGGTAAGGATAATTTTTGAAAAAGAAGATCCTGAATTGAGCGTCTAAACTTGTACTTTATTACTTTCTCCATTTGGATACTGTGAATGTTGGATGTTTTGTGGGTGTAGAATATGTCTGAGCTTGTGGATTTCCCCCATTTGGAACCACATGCATGATCTTCTCGTTTCTAGTGTTTGCAGCACATGATTGATACGTTCTAAACTGTACAGGAAGAAGGAGAAAGGTAAATAACTGGGAAATAAAAGTGAAAATGCAAAACAAAATGATAGGGAAAATTAGCATTGTTTATTTTTGATTAATGCTATTAGAAGGGCAAATTGTCTTTATCAGTCACTACAGGAAAAGAAAGACAAGCGCTTCACCCCTGCGATGTAGCACCATGTCCTGCTCCTGCATTTTAGCAAGTGCCAAACATCAAGCGAGAAAGGTGGAGCACGTAGGCGGTAGAGAGTGGGAAGAAGGGGAGGAAAGAGAAAAGGAAAGCGAGGATGAAGGAGAAGAGTGTAAGTAGACTGGGGTGGGGTAGGGAGAAGGAGATAAAGAAAAGTTACTTTCCCCATCACAGTATGTTTCAATGTTCAGATGCTATGCTTTCTTTTTTTGTAAAAAAAAAAAAAAAAAGATCAAAATGTAGGCTCCGGCATTGCTTTCTGTCCAGTGTTTTCACCCAGAGTCTCCCAATGCTAATGTTCCTTCCATACTTCAGTGAATTTGGTATTTATTGGAGCAGTGATGCTTTTTGGGTGGCCAATTAGACGTGATAGGACAAGTTACAACTTTAGAATTTAGTTAATTCTGGTAAGCTCAAGTAATGAGTGAATGTGGATTAGTGCTTTTTAAAAATTATTGAGTATATAAATTAGAGTCAATAATTCAGAAACCTTATGGAATCCTTAAACATTTTAAAAATTAAAATCCTTTAACATTGTTAAATATGCACACTGTATGAATCATATTATCATTTTTAAGATTTGAGTTATATTTTAACTTAAATATTCAACTATACTGGATCCTGGCCACAATTTTTCCTGTATATACAACTTTGAAATTTCTCTATTGCTTTAAAAGCACATTTGCTTTTAAAATGTCAGTTGACACACTCAAATTAGTAGAAGTAAATTCAAAGATTTGCTCGTCAAGAGAACTCTTCCTTACAGAGAAAGAATAGAGGATGGTTGAAACCATGTGCATAGGAAGAGATTCCATTGCAGGTCGGAAGAGAGGAGGAGAACCCCAAATCCAATAGATTATTTCTACAAACTCCTGTGGTCTACCAATCATGTTCTAAGTAAATTTATTTCTGGGTTCATTATTTTTTTTTTCAGGGGACAGCAAGGCAACAATAACACTTAACTGTGTTTCCCAAGGAGTTTCAAAAGAAAGGTCTTAAGATTTAAAGGTATGCCTAAAAAGAGACCACATAGTTCTAAATGAACTTATCATCATAGTATGAATGAGTAGGTATTATTTGATGGAAACAAAGGAATTAGCTTTGTTTTGATAATAATATTTGATGTCTTACATCAAGTAAAACCAATAAAAGCACTCTTACATTGCAAGTCAGAAATAATGTATTTTGTTAATTTAAACAAGAAACGGTGCTGTTCCCAGAAGTAAATTAGAAAGAAGTTGATAAAACTCTGTGTCACCAGATATGTCGTGTAAAGTAGCTAGGTGTTATTTTCTTACTAAATCATTTTTGACACTTTAGTTTCAAATTCAACACAATCAAAGGAATTTCATATAATTTAATTCCCAGTCCCCATTCTCTCTCTGTACATCTCCATTAAATGTAACAAATTCACTTTTCAGTTAAGATGGGAAAATGCACACTCTATGAATCATATTATTATTTTTAAGATTTGAGTTATATTTTAACTTAAATATTCCAATACATCCTGGCCACAGTTTTTCCTATATATACAACTTTGACATTTCTCTATTGCTTTAAGAGTACACTTGCTTTTAAAATGTCAGTTGGCACACTCACATTAGAAGAAGTAAATTCAAAGATTTGCTGGTCAAGAGAACTTTTCCTTATAGAAAAAGAACTGAGGATGCATTTAACTAATGCACTTAATTGCTTACCCTATTCTTTCTCTTTCGTCGAAATTTCAGAAGTTCTTTGTGCTGTCTTGATACAAAATTTACCGCTGCATACTCCAGAAGTGCTGAAAACACAAAAAGGAGGCATACTGCCATCCAAATGTCAATAGCTTTGACATATGAAACCTAGTCGAGAAAGAGAAAGCAAGCAAATTGTCTTATATTTTACTTCCATTGAGAACAAAACTGATTATATTTCTGATTCTGAATCATATTCTTATCTACCAGTCTTAAAAAAGTAAAGGGAATGGCACAATATTTCTTACTTAATAAGAATTTTTCAGAAATTATTTTTCCAAAGTTTACATGTTACCTTAAAACTTGAAATGTTTTTTTTCCCAATGCATGTGATGAAAGGATAGTATACATGAAGAGTATAATGCAACATTGAAATATGGTAATGCTGTTGAGTGTCTAGTCCCACATTTTCATCATTTAAAATATATTTTGAAATAGTTTTAGCCTTACAGGCAAATTGCAAAAATAGTACAAAGAAATTCTGGGTTCCCCAGTTGTTAACTTTTCACCACATTTATATAACATATCACTATAAATACTGTATATACTCTCCTATATATACTCTTGTTTTTCCTCAACAGGAAAAAACATTACCTTTTGTGTCATCAGCATTGAATAATTACTTTTGTTGCATACCTTAATATAGTCAATTAGCTGTGGAAAAAAATTCTCTCATTCACCAAGAATTAGAAATAAGGATGAGAGCTACTTATATCTATGAGCGGTAAAATGTTTTCCAGTCTTTCCTGGGAAATGGACAATTACCAAGAGGTCTGCTTCTCCATTGATAGAAATAAATGCCCCTTCCCCAAGAAGACATGGATCTAGGAAAATAGAAAGCCACGTTAGGTGCTAGCAAAAATGCACTACCTTTTTGGGTATACTGTATAGTTATCTTAAGGATCAAAATCCTACACAAAAAGAAACTTAACTACTTTTATACTGATATTAGCATTTGTTTTTCTTTTTCTTTCTTTTCATCCTCAATATTTACTAAGTTTTTTTTGTCAATTATCAACCTATGGGAATTTTGATCTAACTTAGGTTATGATTTTAAAAGGGAAGTGGCTCCACATTTGGGGCTAAAGTATGATGGAAGAAGCAATAACTAAAACAAGAGAAATCCACCCTCCTACCTTTCCCAGCAGGCCCTTCAGGTTTGAAACCAGATTTTGCCCAAGTCTGGTTCAGAATCCCTTTTCTTTGATCCCATGGCACATGTGCTTCTCTTAGCACACTGTATTGAAATTGCTTATTTATTTGTTTCTCATTCTATTAAGACTGAAATATTTAAGAGAAGATGGCATTTTGGTCTTGTTCGCCACCTCCACTCTTTGCCACATTTATACATTTTTTTCTGAGTGAATGAACAGATAAATGAAGGTATAAAATGTTAAAATACATAGGGAAAAGTTGAGGCATCGATGATTCACATGGAAATTCACTTTCTTTAGCTATGCTCTGTTAATACTTTAGATTGGATTGATTTTGTTTTAAAAAGAGACCATTTCTTAACACTACCAGTAGTGTAAACTTAAACATGAATATTCCAACAAAGGAGAGGAGCCCTCTCCATTTCCTCCTGTACCTTTTAAAAAATTATTATTAAAGAAGCTTTAGATTATATAGATGTTACATCGAAAATATAGGGGATTCCCATATACCTTACCCCCTCCTCCTCCCAAACTTTTCCCCATTAACAACATCTTTCATTAATGTGGTACATTTGCTACACATATCGAAGCATTGCTACTAACCATGGTCTATAGATTACATTATGGTTTACACTTTGCACCACACAACTTTATAGGAGTTGACAAAATGTATAATGGACTGTATCTGTCATTGCAATGTCATGCAGAATAATTCCAATTTCCCCAAAATGCCCCGTGTTATACCTGTTCTTCCCTCTCCCTCTCCCATTCCTCAGAAACTCTGGTGACCACTGCCTTTATAGCAATGTTACAATTTCTACCATTCCTAGAATAAGAAGTCTACTTTACTCCATAGTTGCATTCCTCCTTATGTTCATTCATTCCCCAATCTTGAGGATTTGGGGATGGTGATGCCCACTCTGCTTCCAATTGGGAAAGGCTTAGATCCCATGGGGCAGATGGATGAAACTGTCTTGCTTGTAGTTGTAGATACTCTCTGTATTTTGGGATGGGCATTGTTCATCATCATCCTTTTGTTAGTGGCCCTGGGCAAGTCTGATGAGCTTGTTGCAACTTTGCTGAGATCCAGGGCCCAACTGGCATATGAACAGCTGGAAAATTTAAAATCTTGGGACACATTTAATGGGTATAGTGCTAATTAAAGGTTCAAATAAGAGGGGCAGAAGAACCATGTGTAGGAAAATTATAAATGATACAAACTCTGATACTATGGGGGGGATAGGTTATCATATATTCCAAGTCCCACTGACAGGGTACCAAATTCCTGAGATTGTCTGCCCTGCCTATAGTGTCCAGATATCTCTTGAACCCCTAAGAGCCCCCCATGCATAAGGCGCTGTTTACTGTGGCAGTTAGTGAGAGTCTCCTGAGACTTGCATAAGCATAACCTCTGGAATGACCTCCCGACTCATTTTGAAATCTCTTAGCCATAAAAACTCATTTGTATTTCATGTTTCCCCCTTTTGGTCAAGGTCTTTTTCCAAATGCATAGCTAGTTGGCTCTTGGTAATAATCCCTCAGTGCCAGAAAGGCACATCCCTGGAGTCATGTCCCATGCTGGGAGGAAGGTAGTGTGTTTATATGCTGAGTTTGGCTCAGACAGAGGCCACATCTGGGCAACAAGGAGGCTTTCAGGAGGTAACTCTTGGGCAATCTATAATACTAAGCTAACCTACAATTTCACAAGAATGAGGTTCATAATTACAAGCATCAATATCAAGGGCCTAATTTATTGGTTTCTCCTCCTTTGCTAGGCATTGCTCATGTACTCTAGGGATTCTTGCAGCTCTATTAGAAAATGTAGCAGGATGGGAATTCAATATTCTTTCAGTTATTGTATGGGTCTCCACCCGCTGAGACAACACCCCATGACCACTTGAACACTTCATATTCCACAGAGGCATGCCCCAGGTGCACCATTCCCTACACATCCCACCACCACCAACAGCTGCACCAGTGACCTCCCCTGCCACAGTTGCGACCCTTCTACAATCCAAACCTCCCCAAAACAAAACAAAGCCAAAAATTAAATAAATAAAAATTTAAAAAAATAACAAAATAAAAAAAATTTTTTGGCATTGTGTCTTTCATCACTGTAAGATCTGTTATCTTTTATCTACAGTGACAATTTCTTCTGTATGTTCCCCCAGTGTCTTATTTTTTTTTCAAAGAAGGTTTGGTTTACAGAAAAGTCACATAGAAAATGTAAGGGATTCCCATTTACCCCACCTCCTCCCCCTCTCATATATTCCCTTATTAATAACATCTTACTTGAGTATGGTACATTTATTACACTTGATGAACAAATATTGAAGCATGGCTACTAACCATGGTCAATGGTTTACATTATGGCTTACATTTTACACTGTATACTTTTATAGGTTTTGACAAAATGTATAATGGCATGTCTTCATCACTGCAAGATCATCAAGCAGAACAATTCCAGTGCCCTAAAAATGTCCTATGTTTCATCTATTCATCCCTCCCCAACCCCTTGGAACCTATGGTAACCATTGAGTTTCAATTTTTGAAGAATAAAATACATAGTTACATGCATTAATATTTAGAGCTTGACATAATCTTTTATTGGGACAGCCTGTGTTCTTGAGAGATTCTTGCCCCTCTGTTTGAGAACACAGCAGGACTTCCTAGGATGGGAGTTTAATATTTTCTTGTTTATTGTGTGGGTCTCCACCCACTGAAATAACACCCTATTACAAGAGGAACACGTTCATATTCCACAGAAGCATGCCCCAGGTGCGCCCTATTCCACATATGCCCCAACCCCAACTCCCTGCTCCAGTACCCCCTCCATCATATTTGCCAAAAGAACATTCCCACCATTGTAGTTTTAACCACAGACTTACAATTCCCCAGAGTTCACCCGCTCCTTCCTCCAGCCCTTCCCGTATCCATGGATAGTCCAACCCAACCCACCCACCCTATTCAACCTCGCATTCCAACAATGTCAATCTCAATCATATCCCTGCACCACTATCACCCCCATTCACTACTAAACCATGCCCTTCCACCTTATCGTAGATTTTGCACATATTGAGCATCTGCTCACTACACTCTACTTCCTTTCTGTCTCCTGATAACCTATCTTCCATTCTCTAGCTCTGGGTGTCTGCTCAATTTGCCTAGGTCATATCAATGAGGTCATGAAATGTTTGTCCTTCAGTGACTGGTTTATTTCACTCAACATAAGGTCTTCAAGGTTCATCCATGTTATCCCGTGTGTCCATACTTCATTCCTTCTTACAGCTGAGTAATATCCCATTGTACCACAATTTGCTTATCCATTCATCTGTTGATGGACACTTGGGTTGCTTCCAACTTTTTGTAATAATGAATAATGCTACTATGATTATTGGTGTGCATATATCTCTTCTTGTCTCTGCTTTCAATTCCCAGAAATGGGATTGCTGGATCATATGGCAATTCTGTAGTTAGTTTCCTGAAGAACAACCAATCTGTCCTCCACAAGGGCTGGACCATTCTACATTCCTACCAGCAGTGGATGAGGGTTCCCTTTCCTCCACATCCTCTCCAACACTTGTAGTTTTCTTTTTTTTTCCAATAGCCGCCAGTCTAATAGGTGTAGGATGCTACCTCATTGTAGTTTTGATTTGCATTTCCCTAATAGCTAGTGGTGTTGAACATCTTTTCCTGTGCTTTTTAGCCATTTGTATTTCTTCTTTGCAGAAGTGTCTATTCAAATTTCTTGCCCATATTTTTAAATTAGTTGTTTGCCTTTTTATTTTTGAGATGTAATTCTTTATATATGATGGATATTCGGCCCTCACTGGATAAATGGTTACCTAATAGTTTTTCCCATTGTGTGGGCTGCCTTTTCACTTTCTTGAAAAACCCCCTTGAAGCACAGAAGATTTTAATTTTGAGGAGGTCCATTAATCTATTTTTCCTTTCATTGTTTGTGCTTTGGGTGTAAAGTTTATGAAACCATTTACTACTACAAATTCTCATAGATGCTTCCCTACATTATTTTCCAGGAGCTTTGTGGTCTTGGCTCTTATATTTAGATCTTTGATCCATCTTGAGTTAATTTTTTGTAGGGTGTGAGATGGTGATCCTTCCTCATTTCTTTGCATATAGATATCCAGTTCTCCCAGTACCATTTGTTGAAGAAGCCATTCTGTCCCAGTGGAGTGGGCTTGGTGGTCTTGTGGAATATAAGTTGATTGTATATGTGATGACCTATATCAGACCTCTCAATTCGGTTCCATTGTTCAGTATGTCTATCCTTGTGCCGATACCATGCAGTTTTTAAAAATTTATTGAAGTATATCACTCATACATAAACATACATAAACAATAAGTGTATAGTAAAAGTTGAACTTACAAAGCAAACACGCATAACATCATTCAGGGGTCTGATATTTCAACCCACCACCATCACTTTGCATTGTTGTGGGACAGTTACAAATTATGAAAGAATATTGTCAAAATCTTACTAATAACTATAATCTTTATCTTACATTTGGTGTATTTTTCCCCCACCCTACCTTATTATTATTTTAAAAATATATTTTTATGACAGAAGTTGTAAACTTATGGAATGATCATGCACATGTGCATAATTCCCATACAATATCTATTAACACACCACACCGTGGTGGAATATTTGTTACAGATTATGAGATATCATTTGATTATTACCAGGTTCATAGTGTACATTTGGCATACTTTTTCCATACTCCCCCATTATCAACACAGTACATCTTTGGCATAGATGCATGGATATTATATTACTGTTAACTGCACTCCATAGGTCAAAATACAACTCCAGTTGTATTTTCACATTCTTCTCCACATCCCACTTCCCTACAAAGGTAATGTACATCTCCTCTAGTTCACAAAGGATACTCTTCCATTTGTACCATTAACCACAATTCTCATCCACTTCTCGGCTTACTGTGTTTTCTGACCCTAGATTATTCTCTAACTTTCTGTCAATTGGCATTTACATCCCTAGACTACCCTATTCAGCCACATTCCCATTTATAAACCAGCTGTTACTTACTATAATGTGTTACCATCCACACTTTTAGAGTAAAGCTAATTAAAACTTCTACATACTTTATGCATCAGTCCTCTTATTTCCTTCAAGGATCTACCACCTACCGCCAGGTCTTGAAGATATTTTCCTACATTTTCTTCTAGAAGCCTTATGTTTCTTGCTTTTATATATAGTTTTTTTAATCCATTTTGAGTTAATTTATAAGGTGTGAGATAGGGGTCCTCCTTCCTTCTTTTGCTATAGATATCCAGTTCTCTCAGTACCATTTGTTGAATGGAGTGTTCTGCCTGAGTTGGCTGAGTTTGACAGGCTAGTCAAAAATCACTTGACCATAGATGTGAGGGTCTGTTTCTGAACCATCATTTCAGTTCCATTGGTCTAGGTGTTTGTCTTTTTGCCAATACTATGCTGTGTTTACACCGTAGCTAGACAATATGATTTAAAGTCCACAAGCGTGAGTCCTCCAACTCTGCTTTTCCTTTTTAAGATGGTTTTGGCTATTCAGGACCCCTTACCCTTTTAAATAAATTTGATAATCATGTTTTCCATTTATTTAAGAAACGCTGGTGGATTGCTAATTAGGATTGCATTGAATCTGTATATCAATTTGAATAGAATTGACATCTTAATGGTATTTAGTCTTCCAATCTGTGAGCATGGAATGTTCTTCCAGTTTTTTAGGTCTTTTAAAATTTCTTTTAACATTGAATTGTAGTTTTCTGAATAAAAGTACTTTACATCATTGGTTAAGCTTATTCCTAAATATTTGGGTTTTACCTGTCATATTTTCATCACCCTTTTGGCAGTTTTAGTTAATTTTACTGATATAATCTTCATTTCTAGACCCTCTTCCAGGCCTTTTTCTCCTGTCTTTTCTTTTAAGGCTGTAGCACATTCTTTAGTATTTCCTCCAAAGCCGGTCTCTTGGTTACAAACGCTGTGTTTCTGTTTATCTGTGAATATTCTAAACCCACCCACATTTTTGAAAAATAGTCTTGCTGGTTATAAGATTCTTGGCTGAAAGTTTTTGTCTTGCAGTATCTTAAATATATCACACTACTCTCTTCTTGCCTCCATGGTTTCTGATGAGAAATTGGCACTTAATCTTATTGGGTATCCCTTATATGTTATGCATTGTTTTTCTCTTGCTGCTTTCAGAATTCTCTGTCTTTGACATTTGAAATTCTGATTAGTATGTGTCTCAGAGTTGGCCTATTTGGATTTATTCAGATGGGAGCACATTGTGCTTCTTGGACACAGATATCTATGTCCTTCAATAGGGTTGGGAAATTTTCTACCATTATTTCTTCAAATATTACTTCTGCCCCTTCTCCTTTCTCTTCTCCTTCTGGGACACCCATGACTTGTATGTTTGCATGTCTCTTGCTTTCATTTAGTTCTCTGAGAATTTGTTCAATTTTTTCCATTCTTTACTTCATCTGTTTTTTGGTATGTTTGCTTTCAGGGGCCATTTCTTCAAGCCACCAGTCTTTTCTTCTGCCTCCTTGAATCTGCTATTATATGATTCCAGTGTATTTTTAATTTCATTTATTGTGCCTTTAATTACCATACAATCTGCTATTTTTCTATGTATATTTTCAAATTCTTCTTTGTGCTCATTCAATGTCTTCTTAATATCCTTAATCTCTTTAGCCATCTCATTGAATTTATTAAGGAGATTTGTTTGAACATCTATGATTAGTTATCTCAACTCCTTTATGTCATCTGTTTATTGGTACGGATAGTAATTTTTTGCTGTTGTCTTGGTATCTGGCTTGCTAGATGTATTTTTTTTAAAAGATTTATTTATTTTATTACATATCTCCCCTTCCCCCCCATTGCGGCGACGTGCCAAGACTTGGTCACTGCGCAGGCGCGGCTTTCCCCACTTGTGGGCGGCTTCTGCTTCTATTCACGGCCAGCTCTTGGTTCAGTTCGTGGGGGGCTGGCTGCGCTCCATTTGCGGGCGACCTGCCCTGCCTGTGGCAGCTTTTGCCCTGTCCGTGGCAGCTTTTTCCCCTGCCCACGGCGGCTCTGGCCCGCCCATGGCGGCTTGCCATTCTCAAGGCAGTCTGCCCGCTAGGAGAGGTCCCCGGGAACCGAACCCAGGGCCTCCCATGTGGTATGCCGGTGCCCTATCCACTGGGCTATCGAGCCGGCCCTGCTAGATGTATTTATTCTGTGTGAAGTTTCTCTCTTTAGGGCTTTCTTGCCCTTTCTTCCTTGCTGATTATGTTGTAAGAGCCAAGGATGAAGTTGGTGTTGTAAGCTATGGAAGCTCAAGCTGCCCCCATTGCCTCAGGGACCAATGAAGCTTCTTTCACCTTTCCCCTTTGCCAGGGGTAGGGACAGAGCCATAGCCATGTGTAATAATCCAAGTCATGCAGGCTTAGACTGTAGTTGCACAGAGAGACTGATGAAGCTTCAGGTCCTTTCTTCCCTGCCTGGAGCGGGGATGGAGCTGCAGGTGTGGGCTGCAATCTATGCTGTACAGGTCCAAATGATGGCAGTTGCCCCAGTAGACTTCTGACTTTTCAGTCTGTGCCAGCCAAATGTACCTGCAATTACCTGGACAGGCTGGTGAAGGGCCCACCGGTTTCCTTCCTGCCAGAGGTGGGGCTGGGGCTTATGCTAGAGCTGCAGTTTGATCTGAATGGAAAGAAGCCGGCCCATACCAGCACTATGATTTTCAGTCCAGGCCACTTCCTCTTGTGCCAGGGGCAGAGTAAAAATTGTGGCTACCAGCCTCTTTCTGACTTGGACAGGTTCTAACTTTAGCTATCCTTAGGATTATACTTTAACCTGCCTAATTTAGTAATCAGTAGCTGAAGTTGGTGCCCAACCATCTCTTCCTCCCTCATTTTTGGGAAGTGGAGTGTATTAGTCAGCCAAATGGGTGATGATGCAAAATACCAGAAATGTGTTGGCTTTTATAAAGGGTATTTATTTGGGGTAGAGGTTTACAGTTACCAGGCCATAAAGCATAAGTTACTTCCCTCACCAAAGCCTGTTGCCACGTGTTAGAGCAAGATGACTTCTGACATCTGCCAATAGTTCAGGCTTCCTGGATTTCTGCCTTCCCAGAGCTTGTTTCTCTCTGGGCTCAGCTGCCCTGCTCTCTCCACCAGGCAAGCTGTAGACTGTCAGGCAACCAGCTCTGTCTCTTTCTCCAGGGCTCAATTCTCTCCGAACTCAGCTGCTCTGCTCCTCTGTGTGCTTTCTTCTTGGGCTCCAGCTCAAAACTCAGTATCAAAACTCCAACTCCCATGTCAATGTCCTATTGACATGGCCCAATCAAAGCCCTAATCATCATTTAATCAAATAAACCTCTGAATCCAATATAATCTAATATGCCCAGAGGTAATGACCAGTTAAAAAACATAATCCAATATCTATTTTTGGAATTCATAAATAATGTCAAACTGCTACATGGAGCTTCTAATTCCAGCCATGGAATAGCTCCCCAGGTGGCTTGTACCACCAGTAGTGGATGGGCACCAGACTCTGTGGCATGCAGTACTCTATTTACAAATCTTCTCTGCAGATGGACAGTCTCTTCCTTACATTCTATCAAGGATGTTGCAAGATGCTCTTCTAGTCTCCTGGAGCCCCAAACAGGTGCTTTAGATAATTCTGGGTGATTACTAACTGCCCTGTAGCAAAAGCCAACTCTAGGAGCTCCTTGCTCTGCTGTGATCTTGCTGGTTGTCTTACCATGCAGTATTGACCACTGTAGCTTTATAGTGTGCTTTAAATTCAGGTAGTGTGATTCATCCAATTTCGGTTTTCTTTTTCAATAATGTTTTTGGCTATTGAGGGCCCCTTGCCCTCCCAAATAAATTTCATGATTAGCTCTTCCAATTCAGTAAAATGTGCTGTTGTAATTTTTATTGGGGTTGCATTACATCTGTAAATCAATTTGTGTAGGACAGACATCTTAATGATGCTTGGTCTTCTGATCCATGAACATTGAATACTCTTCCTTTTTTTAGGTATTCTTTGATTTCCTTTAAAAATGTTATGTAGTTTTCTGTGTACAAATCCTTTATATCTTTAGTTAAGTTTATTCCTAGATATTTGTTTCTTTTAGTTGCTATTGTTAATGGAATATTGATTCCATTTTCTTGATTTCCTCCTCAGGTTGCTTGCTATTGGTTTACAGAAATGCTACTGATTTTTGCATGTTGATCTTATATCCTAACCCTTACTGAAATCATTTATCAGCAATAGAAGCCTTGTAGATTTTTCAGGGCTTTCTTCATATTGGATCGTGTCATCTGCAAATAGTGAAATTTTTACTTCTTCCTTTCCAATTTGGATGTCTTTTATATCTTTTTCTTGCCTAACTCCTCAAGCAAGTACTTCTAATACATAAGTCAAATAAGAGCGATGACTGTGCATGCTTGTCTTGTTCAAGATCTTAGAGGGAAGACCTTTAACCTTTCACCATTGAATATATTAGAACAGGTTTTTCTTAAATACCCTTTAACATGTTGAGGAAGTTTCCTTCTATTTCTATCTTTTCAAGTGCTTTTATCAAGAAAGGATGCTATATTTTGTCAAATGTTTTTTTTTTCATCAGTAGAGATGATCAGTGATTTTTTTCTCTCAATCTGTTAATGTGGTGTATTACATTCATTGATTTTCTTATGTTGAACCACTCTTGCATAGCAGGGATGAAACTCCCTTGATCATGGTGTTAAATTTGTTTGATGTGTTGTTGAATATGATTCACAAATATTTTGTTGAAGATTTTATTATTTAGGCTCATTTAGTTTGGTCTGTAGTTTTCTTTTCTTGTGGCATCTTTATGTGGCTTTGGTATTTGGGTGATTTTTGCATCATAGAATGAGTTAGGCAATGTTCCCTCCACTTCTATTTTTTGGAAGAGTTTAAGAAGGATTGGTGCTAGTTCTTTCCAGAATGACGGCTAGAAATCACTTGTGAAGCTTCTTGGAGTTTTTGTAGTTGGGAGGTTTTTGATGACTAATTCAATCTCTTTAATTGTGATTGGTCTGTTGAGTTCATCAATTTCTTCTTTCATCAATGTAGGCTGATTGTGTGTTTCTAGAAATTTGTCCATTTAATCTGTTATCCATCCTGTTGGCATAAAATTTTTTAAAGTATTCTCTTATGATACTCTTTATATCTGTGGGATCAGTGGTGATATACCCTCTCTCATGTTCTATTTTATATATTTGTATCTTCTCTCTTTTTTTATTTGTTAATCTACCTAAGTGTTTTTCAATTTTATTAATCTTTTCAAAGAACCAGCTTTTGGTTTTTTTAATTTTTTCTGGTGTTTTTTTTTCATTCTCAATTTCATTTACTTCTACTCTAATCTTTATTATTTCCTTCTTTCTGTTTGCTTTGGGTTTAGTTTATTTTTCCTTTACTAATTCCTCCAGGTGTTCAGTTAGGTGTTCAATTTTAGCTCTTTCTTCTTTTCTAATATAAGCATTTATGGCTATAAATTTCCCTTTCAGTATTGCTTTTGGTGCATCCCATAGGTTTTGATATGTTGTGTTCTAATTTTCATTCATTTCAAGGTAGTTACTGATTTCTTTTGCAATTTCCTCCTTGACCCACTGATTGTCTAAGAGAGTGTTGTTTAACTTTTATATCTTTGTGACTATTCTGGTTCTCTATCCCTTATTAATTTCCATCTCCATTCCGTTGTGCTCACAGAAATTACCTTGTATAATTTCAGTCTTTCTGAATTCATTAAGACTAGTTCTGTGAACATGGTCTATCCTGGAGAATGTTCCATGTGTACTCAAGAAGAAGAATGTATATCCCAATGTATTTGTGTGTAATGTCCTGTATATGTCTTAGGCCTAGATCCTCTAATGTAAGATGTTCTGTCTAATGGTGATAATGGTATAATAAAGTTCCCCACTATAATTGTATAGGCATCTGTTTCTCCACTTCATTTTTCCAATGTTTACCTCATGTAGTTTTGGGCACCTTGGTATGTGCATAAAAGTTTATGATTGTTCTTTGTTCTTGATGGATTATTCCTTTTATTAATATATATGTCCTTCTCTGTCTCTTAAAATAGTTTTGTACTTAAAGTCTATTTTGTCAGATATTAGTATACCCTGCCCTTTTTTGTTTATCGTTTGCATGTAAAATCATTTTCTAACCATGCACTTGCAATCTCCTTGCAGCCCTGCATCTAAAGTGAGTTTCTTGTAGACTGCATATAGATGGGCGATCCATTCTGCCAATCTTTGTCTTTTGACTGGAGTATTTAATCCATTACCATTCAATGTTATTACTGTCAGAGCAGTACATACATTAGCCATTTTTTCCTTAGGTTTATATATATCATATTTTGTTTTTCTTTCTTTTTTTAGCTTTTTAGTTATTCTTAGTAATATTCTTCCTTTTTACACTCTCCTCCAACTCTCTCCTTTTTTTCTTTTCAACCTGCAGAACTCCCATTAGTATTTCTTGAAAGGTAGGTTTCTTGTTGACAAACTGTCTAAATATATGTTTATCTGTGAATATTTTTAACTCTCCCTCATTTTTGGATCTTAGTGCTGGATACAGAATTCTTGGCTGGCAGTATTTTTCTTTTAGTGCCTTAACTATGTCATACCACTGCTTTATCACCTCCATGGTTTCAGAAGAGATATCAGTACTTAAGCTTCCCTAGTATGTGATGGATCTCTTTTCCATTGCTGCTTTCAGTATTCTCTCTTTGTCTTGAGTATTTGACAATTTGCTAAGAATATGTCTTGTGGTAAGCCTGATGGGATTTATACTGTTTAGAGTGTGCTGCACATTCTGGACATGTACATCTATGTCCCTCAAAAGAATTGGGAAATTTTCAGCCATTATTTCCTGCAACACTCCTTCTGCCCTCTTTCCCTTCTCTTCTCCCACTGGGATGCCTATAAATGGAGTTGAAATTGAAGGCCATCAGAGGAGGAGATGTGTTTTGGGTTGTCATTCAATTACCTGATCTTTTTATCTATCTAGTATATCTTGTGAATTTAGATGTACTATCTATGATGTCACTAATACTTTCCTCTGCCTTTTAAAATCTGCTCTTATGTGCTTAGAACATATTTTTAATTTCTCCCATTGTGCCTTTCATCACCATCAGATCAGTTATTTTTTAATGTATGTTAACAATTTCTCCTATGTGTTCTCCCATTGTCTTCTTAATATCCCTTATCTCTTCCTTCACTTCATTAAGTTGATTCATGATATTTATTTGGACATCCTTGATTAGTTGTTCTGCATTCTGCATCTCCTCCTGGTTTTTAGTTTGTTCATTAGACTGGGCCACGTCTTACTGTTTCTTAGTATGGCTTGTAATATTTTGTTGGTGTATAGGCATCTTTTTTATCTCGATGGGATTTTTCAGATGGTTAGCTTTTCTTTCTACTCTAGGGTTTTAGTTTTTTTTTTTTTTTGCTTAATGTTACAGTTCCTCTCTGACACTTGGTTCTACTTATTCTATATCCTTACAGTTGTCTGTGTTTCTAGTTTTTGTTTGGCCTCTTTGTCTATCTCTCCCTCTCCCTCCCAGATGATGAGCAGCACTCTCCTGGTCTGCAGATCCCTAAAGCATCTCCCTTGGATGATTTTTTGCCTCTCCTCCCTTGAGAGAATTGAGTCCTTCCCAGCTACTCTGACACCATCTTCCCAGAAGTTCTCATCCTGTATCTAGAGTGTGACTTCTGCTGGTCAAATGGCCTCTACTGGGCAAAAAGCAATGCATTCCAAGTTTATTCCAATACCACCTAAATGTAAAGTGTAGATTTAAATCTCATAAATCACACATGAAATTTCTGGATGTACTCAAATACACAGTACTGGAATATGTAATACAGATTTCAAAGGAGCTGTCTCAAACCATATCATCCCCAAAAGAATATGACTCATAAAGTATGTGTACATTCTGTAACAACCTGACTCTATAATGACATGGACCAAAGTGATTAAATCAAAACTATAATTTTCAAATTAGTAAAATTGATGTTTTCATTGACAACTAACATATGCCAACATCATTTGTGCCTGTCAGGGTTTGGCTAGTTTTGATTAGTACCCGAGTGTTCAGTGTTAAAGGTCTACTTTACTCATATCCTCCTCTGATGTCCTTCAATTTCAACTCCATTTCTCCTCCTCTACCCTAGCTCCACCTCCAAGTACGGCAAACACTGGACCTGGGAACTTTTGTGCTCTAGGGCTAGTAACTTTAAAATAAAGACAGCAGTTCTTACTCCAACACATTCCCAACACTCTCACAACACATAATACACTCTTCATGTGATTCAGAATTGTCACCTTTTTTTTTTCCCGCAGTACCAGGGCCAGGGATTGAACCTGGAACCTCATATGTGGGAAGGTGGTGCTCAACCATTGAAATTCATCAGCTACCCTGAGTTGTTTTTTTTTGTTTGTTTATTTGTGTGTTTGTTTTATTGTTTTTAGGAGGCACCGGGAACCAAACACGGGACCTCCCGTGTGGGAAGCAGGCGCTTGACCACTTGCACCACATCCGCTCCCTGAGAATTATCACTTTTGATCCTGCACTGTCGGCTGTCCTTTGGGGTGGCCTCATTCTGATCCAGCTCATTCCCATGGACTAACTTGCCAACAGTCCCAACCACTTGACAGTTAGGTCCCTAGTTCTATTGTTAGCAACGACCTCTCCTCAATATTATTCCTTGAATAAGAGGATGTGGAGAAATAAAACCCAAAAGATCTCTGATTTGATGCAGATGCTGGCAGGACCTTTCTTCTGGAAACTGCTCCTTAGCCATTCTGTAGAAGACTGCTTCCTTCTGGAAGTTTCTCTTGCCTTGGCTCCCATAACCTGTGTTATTGGGTTTCCCTCCAGCCACTTCACCCCAGTCTGCTTTGTGGGCTCTTCCTCCTCTTCTGAGTTCCTCAGAGCTATGGCCTGGGCACTCTTCTAGTCTCACTCTGATACCACTACTTGACCTTATCCATTCCCAAGTCTTCAACTCCACCTCTAGGTTCACGGCCTCCAAATCTCCATTTCCTGACCAGAATCTTCCCTGGCTAAGTATTTGACAGCATCCTTCAGATATTTCTGGTGTCTCAAACTTAATGTCACTAACAGGAGCTGTAAATTTCTACCTGATTCTCCTCATACCAAAAGAAAACCAATTATCTCCTTTTCTTTGTTACTGAAAAGCTCTATTCTTTGTGGTTGTTCAAAATCTAGAAGTTCTCTCACTCTCTCATGCCAGTCAATGGTCCAGCTCTGTTAACCCTACTTCCTTGCTATTCTCAAATTTATCAATATCCTCCCCTACTGCCATCACATTGACCTGTGCCACAATAATCTGTTTTCCAGTCTCTCAAATCTATTCTTGACACTATAGCAATTATTTTTAAATGCAAATGTGACAGCATCAATATAAAACTATTCTTTGCTTTCCACCAATTTACAATCCAAAATGTTTTATGATGTATGAAGCCCTTCATGAGTGGGCCCCAGCTTACTTCTCTTACCACATCCATTTATTCGACTTTTTTTTCATTCAACATTTATTGAATACTGTGATGTGACAAATTCTGGTCTTAGTGCTGTAGGCACAGAGATGAGGAAGATAGAAAATGTCCATCTTTAATGGAGCTTCCAGTCCACTTGCAGTAAACGTACAATAAGAAATAAATACACCAATAAACA
Organism: Chaetophractus vellerosus; assembly: GCA_004027955.1. Classification (NCBI taxonomy): domain Eukaryota; kingdom Metazoa; phylum Chordata; class Mammalia; order Cingulata; family Chlamyphoridae; genus Chaetophractus; species Chaetophractus vellerosus. The sequence goes on along the minus strand of PVKH010004624.1, from coordinate 859 downwards.
AGATAATTTAAGAGAAGCACTATAAGGAAAATAAAATAAGGCAATGGGATCCATAATGCTTACATGAAGGAGGCTACATTCAATAGAGTGGTCAGTGAAGCCCTTTTTATGGCCACTTTCTTACTTGCTTATTATTCTCTAGCTACACTTTTTTTTTTTTTTTTTTTTTTTTTTTTTTTTTTTTTTTTTAGTTTTTGGAACTTGAAAACAATTGACAAGCTCCATCCTGTCTCGGCAGCCTTGCATGCACTGTTACTTCTATCTGGAACACTCCTTCTTTTGGATAACTTCTGTTTATTCTCCAGGTGTCAGCATAAAACAACTTCCTCAAGGAAACCTCCAAATGCCAGGACAAGGCTAACCCTTCTTACCCTCCTGCCCCCGCTTTTCCCATAGAACCCTTTTCTGAGGTCACTCATACAGTTGTAATTGATTTGTAGGTAGTTCCTATAATGTGACTTCTGGATAGCACCACCTGAATGTTCCACCTCTGGTTAATTACTCTATCTTATCATTCCTACGTGCTTCCTATTTTCTAAATGCTTTGGTTAGAAGGATGCAGAAATGAGTAGCCCTTGAAAATTGCAAATATCTATACTGATATTTTAATGGAAACCTATGTTTTGATAACAAACAGCAAACAAATCATCTTATTATTGATCTTACCCCATTGTGCTAAAATTATCCATTTATGTCTCCTTCTCTTTTATATACTAGAAGCTAAGACAAGGTCCTTTGTATTTCTATGACCTAGCACAGTGCTTGTTATCCTAGACTTTTGGTTAATGTTGACTTGATTGAGCCATGTGGATTGGCTAGCAATCATTGGCCATTCTTTTTTTTTTTTTTTTTTTTTTTT
>PVKH010004623.1:0-23114 GCA_004027955.1 Chaetophractus vellerosus | reverse complement strand
CTGGGTTCGGTTCCCGGGGACCTCTCCTAGCAGGCAGACCGCCTTGAGAATGGCAAGCCGCCATGGGCGGGCCGGAGCCGCCGTGGGCAGGGCAAAAAGCTGCCACGGACAGGCAAAAGCCGCCACGGGCAGGGCAGGTCGCCTGCAAATCGAGCACAGCCAGCCACCCGCGAACTGAAAAAGCCGGCCGTGATGGAAAAGCAGAAGCCGCCCACAAGCGGGGAAAGCCGCGCCTGCGCAGTGACCAAGTCTCAGCGAGTCGCCGCAACGGGGGGGGGGGGGGAAGGGGAGATATGTAATAAAATAAATAAATCTTTAAAAAAAAAAAAAAAATTTATTAAAGTGTATTTGGCTATTTTAATGGCCTCAGTTTTGTAGAAGCTTTGGATCACGGAAGTGTTAAACTGTGGCAGGGGAGGATCATTGGTGCAGGGTGTCAGTGATGGGGCATACATGGGAGGAAGTTCACCTGGGCATATATATAAGGTACATAAATGTGTTCAAATGTTCCTGGGGCATTGCCACAATAACCGAAAGAATATCGTATTTCCATCCTGGGGAGCTCTGCCACATTCTCTAATGGAACAGCAACAATCCCTCAAGTACAGGGGCAATGACTAGTGAAGAAGGATGGTCTATGGATGGACCCTTGATACAACTATGCTTATGAGCCTTTGCTCCTGAAATTGCAACTTAGCCTCACGTTGTAGGGTGCCTAAGAGTTTCCTCCTGAGGGCCTCCATGTTGCTCAAATGTGGCCTCTCTAAGCCAAACTCAGCATATAAATGCATTACCTTCCCCCCACAGCATGGGACATGACTCCCAGGGATGAGCCTCCCTGGCACTGAGGGATTACCACCAAGCATGGACTGGTGATGCAACTGGAAAAAGACCTTGAATAAAAGGGGGAAATGGTAAAGACAAAGGAGTTTATATGGCTGAGAGACTTCAACGTGTGTCAGGAGTTCATCAGAGTGGTAATGCTTATGCACGTCTCAGCAGGATCTCATAGAATGCCAAAGTAGATACTACCCCAAATATTGGGGCTCCTGGAGGCTCCAGAGACACCCAGTTCCTACAGTCATGGCAGATAGCTCCGGAATTTGGTGTCTTGCCAGCAGGCCCTACTTTGAAGTTTGTGCTCCTGAGTGTGACAGAGTTGGACTCAGTTGTGACTTCTCTATCCAAGCCTCTTCTGTCCCTTTTATTTGAACCTATAGTCTGTGCTGGAGTTGAAAGGTGTACGCCTGAGAGACTTGAATCTCTGGGCTGTCCATGTGCCAGCTTGGCCCCAAATCTCAGCAGAGTTGCAACACCTACTCTCCAGTTCATTGGTCTCACCCAAGACAACTAACAAGGAGGTAAGGATGGACAACCACCACACCAAGGAACCAAGAGAGTCTACAACTGCAAGCAGGAGAGTCCCATCCATCAGCCATATGGGATCAAAACTCCCTCTCAATTAGAGGTGGAGTTGGCATCACCATCCCAGAATCCTCAGGATTGGGGAATAAAATATGGACCAGACTGGACTTACTGGTATTCTACTATGGACTTACAGTGATTCTAGCAATGGAAGAAATTACATCATGGATGTGGAAACAGTGGCCACTGGAGGTGCTGAAGTCAGGGAGAGGGAAAAAGAGGTGTATAATGGGGGCATTTTCGGGATTTGGAATTGTCCTGAATGACACTGCAATGACAGATACAGGTCATTATATATCCTGCCATAACCTACAGAATTGAGTGGGAGAGAGTGTAAACTACAATGTAAACTATAATCCATGCTTAGTGGCAATGCTCCAAAATGTGTTCATCAATCGCAATGAATGTACCACACTAATGAAAGAAGTTGCTAATGTGCGAAAAGTGGGAGGTGTGGGGAGTGGGACATATGGGAATCCCTTACATTTTTTTATGTAAAATTTTATGTAATCTAAGTCTTTTAAAAATAAATTAAAAATATATTTTTTAAAAATCTACCATCATGCCAGCTACTGTTTTATTTGTCCCATCTGTTCTTTGTTTTGTTTTTTATCTTTCTCTTCCATTTCTTGGATTATTAGAACATTTTCTATGATTCCATTTTATCTCCTTTATTGACTTATTTATACTTCTTTTAAAATTTTTTATATATTTGCATTAACTAAAAACACATCTTTAGGAGCAGATGTGGCTCAAGCAGTTGAGTGCCTGCCTCCTACATGGGAGGTCCTGGGTTCAGTTCCTGGTGCCTCCTAAAGAAAATAAACAATGAGCAGACAACAAGCAAAAACAATGCCTAGACAATGAGCAAAAAAACCCAAAACGAGCAGGGAATGGAAGTGGCTCAAGCTGTTGAACGCCCACCTCCCACATGGGAGGTCCTGGGTTCGGTCCCCAGTGCCTCCTAAAAGAAAACAAAACAGACAACAAGCAAAAACAATGAGCAATGAGCAAAAACAACCATCAAAAACAAAACAAAACAAAACAAAACATCTCTGTAGTTAATCACAGTTTACTTTCAAATAATTACACAGTTTACTTTCAAATAATGTCACTTACAGAATAAGGACCATATCAATAATATATTTTCAATTCCTTCCTCTATTCTTTGTGTATTGTCAAATAATTTTTTTTTATTATGTGCTATAAACACAAAATACATTGCCTTTTTTTGCATTAGATAGTCAGCAATGAATGACTCCATTCATATAGTCAGCAATGAATGAAAAAACAATCTTGGTTTCTAACAGCATTCTCCAATAAATGAGAAATGCCTAATTCTAGGACCAAGTCAGGAAATATACAAAGTAAGCCTGGCATATGCTGTGGTTAAGAAAAGTTAAAAAGTGCTCCCTTTCCCCTTCAATAAAATCCCACAATGATGGGGGTATATCAAAGGGACACAAAAGATAACTGAAAAAGCTCCAAATGGCCAAAGCTGGAAGAATTTGTTTTGCAACAAAGTTGTATTGGATTAAACCCAAAATATAAAATAAATGCCCATGTGTTCAAACTATGATAAATAATTAAATAAATAAATGGGAGGGGAGGGTAGATAAATCTCCCAGGCAGAAGAATTCCAAGTAATTTATGTAGATACTCTGTCCTTGAGGAGGCACATCATTTCTTAAAAGTGGGCCACAAAGACTAGAGTGTAAGGAAAGAGGGGAGAAGTATAACTTTACAGTGAAGAAAACTGACAATCACTGCTTCATTCAGGTGATCAAGGTTAACATCAATAGTAATCACGTTGATAAGTATGTAACTCTTGATTTGATGTGATGTTAACTGCATTTTAACTCTGTGATCTTTCTCTCCCAAATCCATTGCCCCAGTCTAATTATGAGAAAGATGTCAGAAAAATCCTTATTGAGGGACATTCTACAATGTATCTCGCCAGTATTTCTCACAATTGTCAAAATCATTAAAACAACAAAAGACTTAGTCTAAAAGTTCTAAAGTAAGAAATTTATTAAAAATTAGGGAAAAGGGATTTTCTTTTATCTTCATTTATTCTGTTTCCATTGTTTTTCATTTCTTTGTGTAGATCCAAGTTTTTGCTGGTATTATATTCCTTCTACCTGAAGGGCTTCTTTTAACATTTCTTGTAAAGTAGGTCTGCTGGCAATAAACGTTTTTATTCCTCCATCAATAATAATATTGATTAGTATTTCTTTTGCCCTATTCTCTCTCTTATCTTTCTGAGATTCCAATTATGAGTATGTTAAGCTGTTTGATGATTCCAACAGGTTTTGGATGCTTCACTCTGTTTTCTGCTTTACTCTTCTTTCTCTTTTATTTGAGTTTAGGTAACTTCTATCTACTCTTGTTCCAAAGAGGTGAAAGGGGAGAGGGATCCAGACTAAACTTTTTGCCCTTACTCTAGTTCTGTACTACAAGGGAGACTTTTTCAGAGCACTCCTAATCTTTTCTGTAAGTGCCTGATGGGTGCTTTATCAAGGAGAAAAATTCCAAAGGAGAATGGAGACCCCTATATTCATGGCCTCCAGTACATTTGGCCTCCAGCAACTCATCATTGTAATGAACCTGCTTATGTCCAACTTTTTTTCACTATAAGGTTGAGAGCAACACAATTTCCAGCTTACTTTATGTCCAAGTGGGAAAAAGTATGTCTTTGCTTTTTTACCCAAAGTACAGTATTAGAAGAGTTTTGATTCTGGTCCTGTTTTGTACTATCTTGGACACATAATAACCATTAGCTCAGTTTATTCATCTCTATTCACCTGAGATCACAGTCTTAATTGAGAATTATATGAGACAATGCATATAAAGATGTTTAGGACTCTATAAAGCATTATTAAAATGTGGAATTATTTAGGCCTAGTAACATTTTAAGTTAGGAAAAAGTCAAATGGTGAGTTTAGTAGATGCATAGTAGAAAGACTACCTAGCAGATCACTTAGCATGTTAGTAGTCAAACAGTTGCTAAACTAGCTATGGTCTTAAAACTTGCATATATATTCCAATTTTTTTCTACAAGAGACAAAGGGGGAATGAATAAATATAAACTTAGGATTCAAAAGTAAATGAGGAAAGAAAAAAAAGTAAATGAGGCTGGAACTAAAAAGGCATTGTCAAGGGATGAGGAGGGACATCTGCTTTCTTCATAGAGTTAAATAGGCAGGTTATCTGAGAAGGATTAAGCAAAGAAAAATTGTTTTAAGAATAAACTCATTCAAGTTTTTATATATTCTTCCCATACTCTACAATAGTTCTCTCTGGTAGAATTTTCTAAGAAACGCATGTATAATAATTATTGCAGGTATGTAAATTACAAAAAAAAAATACTTAAGTCAGGCTTAATGTATCAATTTGGGGATAAGATCCCAAAGCAAAGATTCCAGCCCGGTAAAATTTAAATTAAGCACAATAACCTCTTTATATTTAGCTTTAATTTTAAATAACTATTAAGCAGATTTATTTCCTATTTTTCCATACTCTGATATCTATGCATTTTAAATAGACTTGTCTTTCCAAATGCTAATTTTGAATAGAAATATTTATTAAGAAATGAACTGAATTTCATGGAGGAAGGTACAGACTAATTGTGTATAAAATATATGTTTTAAAGAATGGTTGAAGAAAGGTTCAATTTACCAATGGAGGCATCATGCCTTTGCTTGAAGGGGGGATGACAACTCGAAGATCTGGTTTACGACTATTCATTCCAAGACTGCCACCACCAGGAGGAGGGGGAGACTTTGTAGGCATGACTTTGCCTAAACTATTTGCACCAGTAGTTCCAATCAGATTTGGAGAAGCTCTTGAGTTCACGAAGCCATTCCCTGGAAAAAAAAGAAATACCACTCATTAACATGGGAAGAGTCATTAAAATATTTTGACACAAATATGAAACAAGTTTTCCCCAGTCCCATTTGCAAATGTATTTTATAAAATGCATGGTTCTAATGAGGCTTCTTACACTGGAGACCACAATCATGGAGCTATTATTAAAACATGCTTGAGAATGCCTATCCATTCATTCCTTTTTGTTTTTAATTAAAAAAAAAATTAATTTTTAAAGAAGCTTTAGATTACACAAATGTTACATAAAAAAATATAAGGGATTCCAATATGCCTCACTCTCTCTGCCTCCCATACTTTCCCACATTAACAACATCCTTCATTAGTGTGGTACATTTGTTACAATTTACGAACCCATATTAAAGCATTGCTACTCATCATGGACTACTAGCCATTGTCCCACACAATTTTGTAAATTATGACAAAATATACAATGGCCTCTATCCGTCACTGCTATGTCATGCTGCATAAATCCAATGTTCCAAAAATGCTCCCATATTACAACTATTCTTGCCTCGCCCATTCTTCAGAACCTCTGGTGGCCACTGCCTTTATGTCAATGGTAAGAGTTCTTCCAGTGCTAGAATAAGTCTATAGCAGAATAATAAATCTACTTTAGTCCATTGTTCATTCCCCAATCTTGAGGATTTTGGGATGGTGAGGCCTGCTCTGCCTCTAATTGAGAGGGGGCTTAGATCCCATGGAGTAGATGGACGGAGCTATCTTGCTTGCAGTTGCAGACACACACTGTTCTTTGAGATGATCGTTGTCCATCATCAACTCCTTGTTAGCTGTCCTGGGTGAGTTCAATGAACTGAAGAGTACGTGTTGCAATTCTGCTGAAATTCAGGGCTCAATTAGTATATCGACAGACCAAAAATTTAGTCTGTAGGATATATATTTATCACGTATAGTGCTAATTATGGGTTCAAATAAAAGGCGAAGATGAGCCATGTGTAGAGAAACTATAAATGAGTCTAACTCTTTTACACTGGGGAGGATAAATTCCAAAGTAAGGCCAAAACTGACAGGGTGTTGAATTCCTGAGCTGCCTGCCCTTTTCTGGATATCTCTAGAGCTCTCAGAAGCCCCACTACTTGAGACACTGTTTACTGAGGCAGTCAATGAGATCCTGCTGAGATAGATGTGCGTAAGCATAACCTTTGTAACGACCTTCCGACTCACTTTGACACCTCTTAGCTATAGAAACACATTTGTATTTACCATTTTTCCCTTTTGGTCAAGGTCTTTTTCCAGATGCATTGCTAGTTGGTGCTTGGTAATAATCCATTGGAGCCAGGGAGGCTCATCCCTGGGAGTCATGTCCCACACCAGGGGGAAGGTAGTGCATTTATATGCTGAGTTTGGCTTAGAGAGAGGCCACATTTCAGCAACAAAGGGGCTTTCTGGAGGTAACTCTTAGGCAATATAAAATACTGGGCCAAATTTCAACTTCACAAGAAAAGGTTTATAAGTACAATCACCACTATCAAGGGCCTGGCATAATGGTCTGTCTTCCTTCACTAGACACTGCCCTTGTACTCAGGGGATTCTTGCTGTCCTATTACAGAATGCAGCAGAAGTCCCCAGGATGAGAATTCAATATTCTTTCTGTTATTATGTGGATCTACACCCACCGAGACAATGTCCCATGAACACTTGAACATATTCATATGTCTTGGAGGCATGCCTCAGGTGAACCCCTTCCCATGCATCCCCACATCACTGACACTCCACACCAGTGATCCTTCACCTGCCACTGCTGTGACCCTTCTGTAGTCCACAACCTCTTCAAAAAAGAAGCCAACAAAGTAAATGAATAAAATTAATAAGAAAATGAAATAATTTTAAAAATAAAAAAATACAAAAAAATTAAAACAATTTGAAATTAAAAAAATTTTTTTAGACCTTGTGTCTTTCATCACTGTACGATCTGTTGTCTTGTATGTACAGTGACATTTTCTTCTATATATTCCCACAATGTCTTATTTTTTTTCATTTTACCTTCAAAGGCACTGCTAAGTTCTGGGTATTGGGCTAGATACTGGTTGGGGCTACTTCTCAACTACAGCTTAATTTAGCACACAGCTCTAATGCTTCATTTTCACCAAGCACTTTTTCCTTCCAGCTCTACCTCTGCCTGCTCTGTTTCTTCAACTGGCATTAAGGCCCTTATTAAAATTTTGTGATTAATCTGACTTTAGTCATCTTATTATTACTTCTTAATGTTCCCCCCTTAGAACCACTCATGTCTCTTTTGTCCATCTCTCTTAGATGAAATAAATATTCATATTCTGGTATGCTTATGATATTTTCTGTGTACACAGAACTTTGGGGGTACCAACTGAGGTATAAGATAGAAGAAGGCAATATTCCTATTTTCATGAATATTGTAGTTATTCTCCTCCTTCCCAGGTGTAGCAGCCATGTGGCCTGGATGGAGTTGACGCCATTTCAACCTCTTGGCATAGACTGGCCTTTGACTCAGGCCTAAGCCAAGTATACAGCATTCTTCCTAGCTATAGTGACTGGACCCAGGAATGTGCAGCCAGAGCTTTGGTGAAGAAGGTGTTCTACGGTTGCAAGGGAGGTTCCCCCATCTTCTAACTATGACTGTGACCGCACTTTATTCACAAGCTACATTGAGACTCAGAAGAAAACTAGAACGGGGAAAAGCTGGTACACAAAGAACAGCAGAGAAATTAAGTATAAGCTCCAATTAAACCAGGCTTATAGTTAGTTTCACATTTGGATTTTTTCAGTTATATGAAAGTTAATAAATTTTTATTATTTAAGCCTAACAGGTGGTTTTTTGTTAGTTGCAACTGATAAAAATCACTACAATTCACCAATTTGTGAAAAAGTAGTTAAGTAACAAGTATACAGAAACATAAAATGTTCATTTATAAAAACAAGACTACATACTCCATTTCAATTTCTGAAAAAGTGGCAAATAAAGAACAGAAAACAACATTAACTATGTGAGATATTTTAAAAATTTGTAAAAATATAATTATCAAGTTCTATGATACAGTAACTACCCACAAAAATGTATCACAGTTCACTTACTATTCCATAGTAATAATAATTCAACATTATAATCAAGGAATAAAACACTTTAAGTTTAACATGTGTAAAATTTGCTCCTTTCTGTAACGAATGGGGACTAATGCCATGAATATCGTAGTATTACTCTAATTTATATAGTCCCCAGAGTCCAAATCCCTTCTTTGAAAATAAAGAGATGTAAATTTATGAGCACTGCATAAAAGAATAAATATTTTGGCTTAAGAATTCCATTCTTAGTGTTCATATATTATAGATGACCAAGAACAAAATATTAAGAATAGTGAAACAGAAGTTCCTGAGGGCTGAAGAGACCTCTTAAATTCTCTGTGTGGACTCAGCATTCACACAGTCATCAACAGTAGTAACTTTCTAAAATTATGACAATAATAAAGAGCTACTTCTACTATTTGGAAATTAAAAAAAAAACTTTTAAACATCTATTATGCATACAGTACTGTGCAGTAGGGAAGACATAGGAAGGAAGACAAAAAAAATGTGCTTGATCTTCAAGGAGCTTTTCATCTAGTTAGCAGGAGCAGGCACATATCACACAGTCATATGCCAAACTCACAGTTAAGATAAAGGCAAAAGCAACACAACCAAGAGTAACTAGAAAAAAGTTACAAGAAAATAGCAAAGCATTGACCAAAGGTATGTGGGATTAATAAGGAAAAGACTTTGTGGAATTAACTACTGAGCAGTTTGAAAGGACAAAGAATGACAGAAGAAGACAGAAGGCATTATGGATAAATGTGAGAAAATTGATATACTAAAACATGAAATGAACAAGGTGTGAATAAAGAATGGCAGACCCAGGGAATGGAGAGAGTCTGCAGCTGCAGGCAGGATAATCCCATCCATCTTCCCGGTGGGATATAAGCCCCCTCTCAATTGGAGGTGGAGTGGACATCACCATCCCAGAATCTTAAGGATGGGGGGAAGAGCTATGGACTAGAGTGGACTTACTGGTATTCTACTATAGACATATTGTGATTCAAGCAATGGAAGAAATTACAACATTGATGTGGAGCCAGTGGCCAATGGAGTCTCTGGGGGCAGGGAAAGGGAAAAGCAGTTGTAATACAGGGGCTTTTTCGGGACTTGGAAATTGTCCTGAGTGACAATGCAACAACAGATATAGGCCATTTTATATAATCATATAACATGCAGAACTGTGTGGGAGAGAGTGTGGTCTACAATGTGAACTATGGCCCATGCTTAATGGCAAAGCCCCAGGATGCGTTTATCAATTCCAATCGATGTGCCACACTAATGAAGGATGTTTATGTGGGAGGTTGTGGGAGGTGGGGCATATGGGAATCCCTATATTTTGTGTGTAACATTTATGTAATCTAAATATCTTTTAAAAATAAATAAATACTTTTTTAAAATGACAGAGCATAGCCATGGACTCATGAAGAGTCCATGGCTCCAATGACCATCAGAAGAAAAATGGGGTTGGGAAGACAGTTATATTTGTTCTGCTCATTTCCTTTCACTCTAAATGAAAAAAGAAAATTAAATCATCCACCCAAACTAAATAGACACTGGATGCTTCAAATATATATACACTTCTATGTTAGACTTTCAAAGACTAACCCAAACTGAGTATTAGCTGTGTGCTTAACACTGGCTTAAAAACCTTCCTGTAGTTTAGTCCTAAAAAGACTGATTTCAGAGAAGTGAAATGATGTTCCCGAAAGAAATGCAATGAATTAATGATAAAAATACAATTATTTATTATGCATATTTTCACTTTAAGAATTTTTGTATTATTTATCAGTTCATTTTAGTTCTATGAAGTGTTTCTTGAATGGAATAAAAATTATCTAAAACAACTTAAAATTTGCATATTGCTCTGGCAATTTATAAAGCACTTTCAATCAAAGTATTATATAATGAATAGGGTAAGATGGTGAATAATTTGAATTCTAAAACGAAAAAAAAAACATGACTAGAAAGAGATGATGAGTTCTTAAAGATAACCTGCTGAAGAAAATGGAAACATTAATATATCCATTTAAATATTCAACGTTTGAAAAAGATATGTTATTTAGGTGAGTTATTAAATGAGAGAAACTAAAAACTGACATTTTGCCAATGTGATATAATAAACTTTCTTGGGTTCCAACCAATACATTTTCAAATTTGTATTCTGAATACCAAGGCATAAAGAAAACAGAGAGGCAAGATGTGGCACTTCAGGGAACTCTTCTATATTTCTCCAGCAACTGTCATTCACAATATCAGGATTCCAGATGACCAGCATTTGTTTTTCCCCATACTCTCACCCAATTCCTCTTGCTTTCTCCAAAACATTTATCAATTGACCTATCAGTTTTAATTAATTTGTGTGATTTAATTTTTCTGCAGGGACTGATATTTCAGTTAGCCCTATGAAGCTTTTTCCTGCATTCTGTTTCCATTGGTTTGAAGGGGATATATATTAAATCTGGACTGAATCTCCTTTCTGCATCCCAAAGAGTAGTTTACTGCATACTGCTATACTTCTGAAAGTGGTGCTGTGAAAAAAAAAAAGACACCTCTCCACTAGGCCATCCTCCACAGAGAAGAGCTTCTGTATGCATTAGGCAGAGGTAATTTGCAAATCAGACATCTGAATGATACAAAATGTTAATTAAATAATTTCATTCAAAAAAAAAATAGGAGGGTTTAACAGCAACTCTATATTGCATAGCAATCTGAGAATGCTAGGTTAACATTAGTATGCATAGATGTTTCCCTTAACTATATAATGGCATGAATGTGTACTTGATATGACTGATGATATTTAGAAGATTCTATTTGTTTGAGTTGCATTCAAATCTGAAGGACAAAGCAATATATTCTCTCAAATATATTATACGATGATGCAAGGATATAATTTAGGGAAACACATCAAGAAACATTAGTACTGCTTTCCCATGCAGAGTCTATGAAGCTTTTGAGCTAGATAGTATAACATATTGTAACCCATGAGAATCAAATTACAAGAGTGAAAAGGGATCTAGAAGTACAGTATTTCTTAGCGTAAAGTCAGAAGTCTGCAACAGATTATCATTACAGAATGACGTGTTTGGTAACTTGCCAGGCTGAAGCTAAGATAATCTCACATGCACCATTTGCTATTTTGCAGAGTGATCTACTTCCTAAACATATATGCTTTCTTAACCTCCAGTTCACTTTTTATGACAAAAATGAAGATATTGTTAAGACAGACTTTTGAGGAAGATACTTTTAGTATATAGCACACCTTGCCATAGCTTACAAGTTTAGGAATTAAAGCACCTACTCTAAATGAATAAACTCAACTTAATGTGACTGTTAAAACATGTCTTGAATTTTTATGGTAGTTTACTGCCCTAACACAAACATGACAAAAATGATCTTGAGCAAACTGCACACCGATGCCTCCAGAAATTTAATATAACTAATCTCATTTAAGGTCCTACAGCTATAAGACAGCTCATTCAATTATATCAGTCTGGCTCATATTTCAGCAGAAATGATGCATTCATGTGGCTAGAAAGTACTTCATGTCCTTAATACCATTCTACTAGGGCCAAATTGTAGATGATGATGTCATTAATATTTTATTATGAACCCATTTCAGAAGTTCAACTGATAGGCAAATTTCAAAGAATTCTGAAAAACTCATCCAAAGCAAGGTTCAAGAACTGATTTTATATTTGATAAATGTTAAAATATGACAAACTTTAAGCCGATTATTAAGTAAACACTTAAAAGTCTATAAAATTAATTCATTTGTATAAAGAACTGCTTGAGTTTTCTAAAGTAAATTTTTAAAAAGACCATGGGTTTTGAGATAAATGACATATTTACTTTACTCAATGAAAATTCCTACATGATATACAGCATGGATCTTGTGCAACTGAAATTTATCATCTAAAACAAGATGATGCTTATGTGATCCTGTTTCTTCTCTTTCTAAATACTCCCCTTCTCAAGCACTCTCCTTTGTGGGCGGCAGGGAAGTGGCTACTTCTCATCTTTCAGAGACTTCATGAGCCCCAGGGCTTCAACCATCACTTCAATGTGAATAACTCAAATCTGTGTTTCTGCTTTGTCTCTGCTAAATTTCCAGTGGTGGCCATTTTCTCCTGGATACACTGCTGTCATCTCAAACTCAACCTATTCAAAGTACCTGTACTACTGTCATCTCTATCACCCCCATCCTCACCTTCACAGAGCAACCAAAGCTTTGGTAATTCTTCTTTCACAATGCCTTTCACCTCACCCACCTCTTTTTTTTTTTTTTTTAATGCCACTCCTCCGGGAAAAAAATGCAGATTATTTTTGTGGCTCAGCATATGGAAAATTTTGTCAATTTCTATCATACTTAAAAAAATTAAATATTTTCTGTCATACTTAAAAAAGATGCCTATTCTGTAGGATAAGCATGGGTTGAGAGTTCTATTTTTTTAAACAAGAATTTTATACATAATATATAACTTATTCTTATTTCATCAGTCCAGATTCAGAAATTTGTGAAGAGGCCTATTCCAGTTTCACTTCACCTGTACATTGTATCATTTTTACTGATATTATAGTTTTAAAATGTGTAATATATTTAAAGATGTGTCCTCCATTTAGTCTGTCATGTTCCTATTTTAAATTTTGTTCAGTCTTCTCTGCCTCTCCAAAGCTAGCATGCCTCAGGACCAAGTACTATCGAAAGAAGAAGCATCATTGAATTTTAAGCACTGAACAAAATTAGGGTATGCAAAGACTTCTTAAATAAGAAACCAAAGAAAGTCTAACCAGAAAGGAAAAATTGACAGATTTGCTTATGTTAAAATTAGCAACACTTGTTCATTAAAAAAAACAAAAACCACACCATAAAATTAGTGAAAAAGCAAGACATTGTGGGAGAATATACATGCAATGTATATAATGAATAGAAGGTTTTTTTAATGAAGAATGCCTACAATCAACAAGAAAAAGAATACCCAGTTTTTAAAAATATGCATGAGGACATAGGCTCTTTACAAAAGAAATGATCCTGGTATCTAATATACATATGAAATGATGCTCAACCTCAATAATCAAAGAAAGGCAAAATTAAAACCACAAAGAGAGAGTGATACACACCTACCAGAATGGCTAAAATGAAACAGACAAATGATAGCAAATATTCGTAAGAAAATCTCATACACTAATGATGGGGGTACAAATTGGTACAACTATTTTGTCATTATCTACTAAAGTTGCAGATACATATTTTCTATGACTCAGCAATTTTACGTGTCTTATATACTGTAGAGAAATGCATGTGTGCACATAAGTACCAAGAAATATATATAAAAGAATGTGCACAGAATTATTTGCTGTAGCTAACACCTAAAAGTAATCAGGGGCTTACTAATTTCAGGGGATTCAATCATACAGAGTTAAGTTTTCTGGTTAAAAGCAATTCAGCTAGAAAACAATATCCAAAAGGTAACTAGGAAATCCCCACACATTTGGAATTAAGACATAAATTTCTAAACAACTTGTAGGTCAAAGAAGAAATTATGAAAATTAGAAAATATACTTTATGAAATGTTAACAAAAATATAATATTTATTTTACAAGTCTTTTCAAAGAAACAATTTTTGTTAATTCTCTTTACAGGATGTTTGTTTTTCTATTTCAATAATTTCTGCTCATGTCTTTTTAATTTCATCTTTAGGTTTAACTTGTTGTTCCAACTTCCTGAGATGGAGGCTTAGCAGATGTTTTCCAATTTTTCTTCTGTTCTTAAAGGTTTAAATTCCTCTTTAAGCACAGCTTCATCTGTTTCCTACATGGATTTTGTAGGGTGTCCTGAATCTGTGGCTTGATGTTTTTAGTCAGTTTTGAAAAATTCTCAGTGATTATCTCTTCAAATATTGCTTCTGCCCAATTTTCTCACTCCACAACTCCTGGGACTCCAATTTCATGTATGTCAGACCTTCTCATTGTATACACCAGATCTTACCTTTCTTTTGAATTCTCCATCCTCTTATGCATCCCTCCCTCTCCCATGCTTCATTCTGGATATTTTCTTCTGTCCTATCTTTTAGTTCACCAACTCTCTCTTTGAGTTCTTAATATTATCACTTTTTTAGTTCTAAAATCTCCATTTTTGGGGGGGAAATTTCCAGTTTTCTGCCAAATTCTGAATCTTTTCATTTTATCTCCTTGAACACAGTAAACACTGTTATATTAAACTCTGTGCCTAGGAACTCCATATTCTGGAGCTCCCAGAAATCTGTTTATATTGTCTATTTTTTTCCTGCAAGTTTTCATTTCCTCTATATTGCTTCAGACTGTGTCTACTTAGTTCTGCTTATGTGCCAGGCTCTGTATTTGAAAACCTGTGGAAATAATAAGACCTGGGGTGATATTTTATTATTCTAGAGAGTATTTGCTTTTCCTAGGCAGTCTGGAATCTGGGATCACTGAAGTCTAATTTTAAGGAATAAGATGATGTAAAGCTGAGATGTAGTTACTACAATGGACCGTTTATGTTTGGAACACTCTTATTTCTAGAGTCCAGCCTTTAGGGTCTTAAGCCAAAGTGAAAGGAGTATACTAGATACTCCCTAATTTTTGTGAGATCTGGACTTCAATTTCTTTGTTTCCCTAGGTCCTTGAGACTGTCATACTAAGTACCCCCTTCTGGAAATAGTAAACACCAAGAGGGGAAAAGCAACTCTAAATGCTGAGCTCACCTTTCTGGGTTTCTGCTTTGTCTTTTCCTGGATCCTGAGCCAGTAATTCTTCATTATCTTGTTAGTTTTCAAATGCTTTCTAGCAGACTAAGAAATCTATTTTGCCTAGCTTTTCTAGTTCTCTTCCATGGAAAGGTTGAAACAAATCTGCCATTATGAAAAGCAGAAGTCTGATTGTCTTGCTTAGATTTTTTACCTGGTTTGTTTTTTTAACAGTGTGTCTAAAACTACAGATTTATTGTTACTTTTTATTTATTTACATTTTAGATCCTGTAAGAAGTAAAAAGCAGAGCTAGAAGCTAAAATACAAGAGTACTGGTGTTTATAATTCCCACGTATTTGCCAGAGATCTTTATTTCTTAATGCATCTTCAATTTACCATCTAGTATCCTTTCCTTTCACTATGAAGAACTCCCTTCAGCATTTCTTGTAGGACAGGTCTAGTGGTGATGAAATCCCTCAGCTTTTGTTAATCCAGGAATGTCTTAATCTCTCCCTCATTTTTTGACAGAGTTTCAATAGATACAGAATTCTAGTTTGACAATTTTTTTTCTTTCATCCCTTTAAATACGTCATTCCACTGCCATCTTGCCTCCATGGTTTCTGATGAGAAATAGACATTTAATCTTAATGAGGCTCCCTTGTACATCATGTTGTTTCTGTCTTGTGGCTTTCAGGATTCACCGTTAGTCTCTGGCTAATCAGTTTGATTATAATGTGTCTGGGTGTGGATATCTTGGAGTTTAACCTATTTGGAAGTCACTGAACTTTTTTTTTTTAACCTTCGGCATTAATATAGTACCTTCTTTGCTTTTGCTATAAAAATATTACAATATTATTGTTAACTATCATCCATAAGTAACATTAGTTGTATTTTCTGATATATCACCATACTTTTTTTTCTCCTTTATTTTTAAAGAAGCTTTAGATGACATAAATGTTCCATCAAAAATATAAGGGATTCCCACATACCTCACCCCTTCCCCCTCCCACACATTCCCCCATTAACAACATCTTTCATTAGTGTGTTACGTTTGTTACAATTGATGAACACATACTGAAGCACTGCTACCAACCATGGTCTACAGTTTACATTACAGTTTACACATTGTGCCGTACAACTTATTAGGTTTTGACAAAATGTATAATGGCCTGTATCCATCATTGCAATATCATGCAGAACAATTCCAATACCCCCAAAATGTCCCATGTTACACCTACTTTTTCCCTTTTCCTCCCCTCAGAACCTCTGGTGGCCACTGTCTTTATACTGATTTTCTTACCTCTTTTATTTTATTTGTGAAGGTTTTCATTAGTAATAAATCTTTTCTATGCACAATTTTAGAGGTTTTGACAAAATGTATAATGGCCTGTATCTGTCATTGCATTATGCAGAACAATTTCAATGTCCCCAAAATGCCCCATGTTACACCTTTCTTCCCTCTACCTCCTCTCAGAACCTCTGGTGACCACTCTCTTTATATTGATTTTTTTTAAACCTCTATTTTAATTTTATTTGTGAAAGTTTTCATTAGTAATAAATCATCTTTTCTATGTATTAGTTATAGTATTAGAAGCAATACATTCCAAAGAGTGTTTGATAGGACATCGGTTCTGAGAGATGCTCTTTCATGGGGGTAAAAAAGTAGGGGTGTATGGTGAAAACAGTTTGGGTGACTTATGTTATATATACTCATTTTGAAGATTCACTTTTTAAAGGCTCTGCTAAGACCTGTAGCAAAGAAACATATTTAAATTTATTTAATACAAGGTTCCCAAACATACAGGTTCGTTTGTTCATATACTTCCAAGAAACATATTTTGGAAAATGCAAATTAGAAACCACACTCACAGTTTCTAAAATTATCAAATTATATATTCTTCTGAGTTTCTCTATGGGCTATAAATATTTAATGTTTTAATTCATAAAGAATTTATTTAAATATAAAAATGAGTTTAAGCAGGGGTTTTTAAACCTTTTTTGTTCCATGAATCCCTCTGCCAGTCAGCTGAAAACCACGGACTCCTTACTAAGTCCACACTATAATGCGTATTATTTAATAAATATATCATACCCACACCAACACGTCCACATAAGAATAATGTTTTTTTGAATGAATTTCAATTCAAGCTTATGGACCCCTTGTTAAGAAGCCCTGGTTTAAGCCATTTTTAATAAACTATTAAACCATCATGTATTTAGCTAATTTAGCTATAAATTTGTTAAAATACATAACCTGACTCTTCCTCTGAAAGAAAGCACTTCTAAAATATCTATGACTTCTCACTTTTTTGGGAGGGGGCAGGAAATTTATAACAAACACTGTAAAACCCAAGTTTGCTTTAAGTATTACTATTGCCAGTTAAACATCACTTTTGGTTGACTCTAAGTTCTGAGGAAGCACATGTTAAAAAGCAGTTATAACTCAAACATTATTTTGTGATGTAATCCCAACAAGTAGAATTCAATGTAGTACAGGTAAAATAGGTATGTAGTAGTATGAATTAATGAAGAATCAAGAGATTATATCTTAATATCTTATAAGTTGAGGTATACACTAATGTATACACTTGCAAAACATTTTGCAATACTAAGAAATAGTATTTTTGTGTCTATGAAGTAACTTGCTAATCATTTAAACTATTTAAATATTTAAATGAATTTAAATTTTTAAGTAAATGAAAGTTAATGTTCACAAGACATGATTTTAACAATACAAATTATATAAAAATCAATAATGAAATCTCATTATCAAGATCAAGTAAATGTTATTTGAAGAATCTAGGATTTTACAATGTTCTTTATTTGATCATAACTAAAATACACAAAAGTAGTTATATAACATAACATCTCAAATTCTTACATAAGGAATTAAATTCAGATCACATTTTCTAATTTTAAAAAAATCTTTTAAAAACAGGTAATCAGTTAAAATGAAAAGAAAGGATTATACCTGGTAAGAATTAGACTTTTAGATGCCTAAGCCTTCACTGACAAATTACCAAGAATAAAATCCATGAATGAGCTATGTACTGAATATGTCTGTTGCTGAGCTACAACGAAAATCTTGGACAGATATGGTTAACTGGTTCCTGTCACTTTATTTCAAATATCATACAGGAAACACTAGCATGCTGGCAAAGTGTTACATATTGGATTACTGGTATGTAATCATCAGAATGTTTTTGAAATGTAGTTGGCAAAACATTTTGCAAATTCCCCTACAGTAAACATTCACGGATTGTGTAAAAGCAACCCAGCTGTGATTATAAATAAAAAACATTCAGGGGTTATTCATAAAAGTAAAAGTAAGAAAAACATTAATATTCTGTTAATGCTTGGAAAGTTTTTAGAACACACTCAAGTTAGGACCAAATGAAAATAAATTTTTTAATGTTTAGGAAAAAATAAAACAATAGAACTCCTGACTTAATTGAATAACACTTCAAAATCATTTTATTATATTGTTAGATATTAAGCTTACTGCACCCAGTTTAGAGGCAGTGTTGTACTTATCCTCCCATGTAGGGGATTCAATACTTGGTGTTTAAAAAATGGTGCTGACTGAAACTTTGTTTCTTAAAAGGCAACCAAGGCTCTCAAAGTGGATTAAACACTGTTTCAATCTTCACTGGAGAGCACTCAATTCTGAGGTGCTCAAATTAGGAATCAGATACTAAGCAGGTAGTCAGAAACTTTTGAGATTTAAAGGACTACATTTCAACCATCAGAAATAGCCTTTTTTCCCTGAGTAAAAAAGGGTAAGCATAATATCCCCTATGAGGCAGCTATTATTTCACCTGGATTAGCATCCTTGAGGGCAAGAACTATTTATCTATTTATCTCCAATAACTAGAGCTGGGCATACACCAAGGGAATAATGATTATTAAATGACCTGTGGATTCTCATCTAAATCTGAAAATACGAAATTCATCACTACCAACAAGCACACTGAAGATAAAACTAGACTTGTAAATACTGCTTAGGAGGACTAATGGGCCTCCCTGCCTCCCACTTTCTCCACCCTGACCCATAACCCCATCTACTACTATAATTACCACTAACTGCTTTTCTCCTATTCACTGAGCCAAAGCCCATCCAATGTTCACAAGATTCAAATCCTTAATCTGGTCTATAGTCACCCAAAGGGGTGCTGAACCAAAATACCAGAAATCAGTTGGTTTTTATAAAAGGTATTTATTTGGGGTAGAAGCTTACAGTTACCAGGCCAAAAAGCACAAGTTACTTCCCTCACCACGTGCTGGAGCAAGATGGCTGCCGACATCTGTAAGGGTTCAGGCTTCCTGGACTCCTCTCTTCCTGGGGCTTGCCTGTCTCAGGGCCCAGCTTCTCTGGTAGTTCCACAAGGCCAGCTGTAGACTATTAGACAAATGGCTTGTTTCTCTTCCCAGGGCCTTCTCTCTTTCCTCACAACCAAGCTCCTCTGTATGCTTACTTTCTGGGGCTCCAGCTCAAGACTCCAACCTCTCTTCTCTGCATTGTGGTTTTTTTTGTAAGTCCCCACCCACCGAGGGGGCAGGGATGCCACGTCATACTGACATGGTCCAATCAAAGCCTTAATCGTTATTTAATCAAGTAAAAGTAAAACCTCTGAATCTAATACACTCTAATATGCTCAGAGGAAACATAATCCAATATTTCTTTTTGGAATTCATCAATAATATCAAACTGCTACACCTGGTATCCAAAATTCTTTACAATCAGGTTCCACCCCACTTTTGTTAGCAGTCCCCTTAATCTCTCTCTGTGATCCAGTGACTCCTCCCTGTAAATACTCTGTTCTGATGGTTGCCATTCCCTGCACAGCTTTGTGCCCTTATTTGTAAAACTGCAACTGTAGAAAGTAGCCTTTCATCAAGGTTCTCTAACTGGTAAAATTCTGTTCATCCTCTAACAGCTAACTAAAACTTAATTACCCTTCCAGGCTTTCCTAACAGAATTAAGCACAACTACCTAAGGATATTCATTTGCCTGCAATTCCAATTTTTATTTCCTTAGAAGAATGTAAGTTTCATGAGAAAAGAATTATTAATTCATCTTTTTTTATCTCTACTATATTTGTGGTTAAATATTAAATGAACAACAATCAAAGAGGAAGGAGAAAAGGAAGAAGAGAGGAGAAAGGAAAGCAAAATTTTCTATACTCATACAAGGGAAAAGAATCTGGGGGAGAGGGGAAACTATTAAAATGGCCTATGGGGGGAGAGGAAAAGATAGGGGGTGAAACAGAGGTATAAAAAGGATGAGGGAAGAACACACTGACATACTTTGTACAAATCAACGATGGCATGCCATGATCTGGGAAGTATGATTACTCCAAAAGGGGGGGTACAAAAAACAAAAAAGAAAGAAAAAAAAATACTTGATTAATTGTAGACGGCAAAATTAGGATGATGACAGTCTGAGGATGAAATTACCAAAGGGAACACTGAGAACTGAACAGCAGTGACAAAATCTTAGATTTATAGTTGCATGGGAAGATAAGAAAGAACAACGAAAAGGCTTTTTGGAAGTATGAAGAGTGCAGAAAAAACAAGGAAAAGAGATTTGAAACACTTGTTTGATAGGAGGAATAGCCATGTTTATAATGCCAGAGGGACAAGGGCAAAAAAGGGCAAGGGGCAAAACATTAGAGAACTTCAAAGAGTTAAACATCACTAACTGAAAATTATTTTGGAAACAAAACCCAGAGCTAGTTGAAATTAACATTAACATTAAATGAAATAGAAGTCACTGATATCCAGCCTGGTTAATTAGCTGGAAAGTAGAAGAGAGAGCAATAGAGACAGTGTTGAGGGGGAAAAAATAAGGCATGAAAACGTAACACAAAAAGATTATATGGGGAGAGCGCCTGCATCCCAAATGGGAGGATCCGAGTTCAATTCCCAGTGCCTCTTAAAAACACAAAAACAAACAGCAAGCAAACGAAAAAACCAAATCAGGGGAGGTGATATGGCTCAGTGGTTGAGCACTGGCTTCCCACCTACGAGGTCCCGGGTTCAATCCCCAGGACTGGTACTTCAAAAATAAAATAAAATAAAGTAAAAAAAAAGAGTATATGGGTATGCCAACAAAATAGAGATGAAAAGAACTATAAATACTAGGAAATATACACACAAATGCAGCAGACCTAATGAATAATTTGCAAGACCTTTATATATTTTCCTATATTTAATTGTTATCTGTTAAACAATACCTTATAACAGGTCTTATCTGTTTAATTCCATTAAAACAGCATTTAATACAGTGGCAGATAAAATTAGGAATTTATTCTACTTATAAGTCCTACTTTAGGCCACTTCATATTTTGTAACGTAACTCACTGAAAAAAGTCTAACTTTATTTCTTTCTCATCATTTTTTACTGTTATTCAACCATCTCCACAGTTTTTTAAAGGTAGAAGCACCTTACATTTTTGGGGAATGAATGGGATGAAGACATATAGTAAGGAATTCTTCCTATAAGTGACCTGTTTGCAGATCTTCAGGAACATAGAATATCAAAAAAAGCAAGGAAGGGACTACCCATCTTCATTTTCAGATAATGATGATAAATGTAAAGATTAGGAGAAAAGAAGGATTTAATATGATGATAATCCAAAGGGATATCAGACTCTTGTGAAGTCTTTGACATATATGCCATATTTTTGTAATATTTATATCATAATATCTACCTTTATCAGTACTTCAGGGCTGGGCAGACACATTTATGACATATGTTTAAACTGCTAGTTATTTTGGGAGGGGTCCCAAAGTTAAAAAACCTATTTAGCTTCAACCATGACAACGTGTAAATGTTCTTTGCATGACCACCAAAGCAGATCCTTGAGACAAATCTCTGATTTTTTTGGTTATTTTTAGAAGTAGCTCCACCACGTTTTCATAAACCAATCTCTTTAGAAAACATTTCACCATTATAAGATCAGTTTGCTAACGTCTAACTTCTGCAAGGACAGAAGATTCAGAAAACTTCTCCTTAAGAAATTGTATTGATATAGATGGTATATTAAGGTAATTTAGTCTTTAGAAAACAACATCTGGTACAAAGGAGACACTCAATAAATGGATGAGTAACTGAACTTAAGGCCAAGGTGTAAGGAACCAATCAGGGGTGTTGTGAAAAAAAAGTGGTACTAGTTAAAGTACCCCTCAAGGAATTTTAATTCAAGGGGGTATGTCACAACTCCTACTCTCCAGTTCATCAGACTCATCCAGGACAACTAACAAAAGGATGATGATGGACAGCACCCATCCCCAAAACGGAGAGTATCTATAACTGCAAGCAAGACAGTTCCATCTATCTGCTCCATGGAATCTAAGCCCCTCTCTTTTTTTCTTTTTAACCAGGAGGTCCCGGGGATTGAACCCAGTTCCCTCCATATGAAAGACGGACGCCCAAACATTTGAGCCACATCCGCCCCTAAGCCCCTCTCAATCAGAAACAGAGTGAGCCATCCTAAAATCCTCAAGATTAGGGAATGAACAAACATAAGGGGGGAATACAACTATGGACTGAAGTAGACTTATTATTCTAGCAATGGAAGATCTTGTAACATTGATATAAAGGCAGTAGTCACCAGAGGTTCTGAAGGAAGGGAGAGGAAAGAAAGGTATAGTATGGGGCATTTTTGGGGCACTGGAATTGTTCTGAATGACACTGCAATGATAGATACAGGCCATTATATATTCTGACAAAACCTATAAAAATATGTGGTGCAAACTATAAACTATAATGTAAACTATTTTGACCATGGTTAGTAGCAATGCTTCAATATGTGCTCATCAACTGTAATGAATGTACCAAACTAATGAAATAGGTTGTTGATGTAGAAAAGTGTGGGAGGGGTAGGGTGTAGGGTATATGGGAATCCCACCCCCATAAAGAATTTTTTATCCATTTAAACCGCCCCCCCCCCATTTTTGCTGGTTTTGTGTCCATTCGTTGGGCAATTCTCTCTGTCTGTTTCCTGCCCTTTTCTCTCATCTTTCTCCTTCTG